>CAOLHI010005015.1:0-87283 GCA_948474755.1 Ctenosaura bakeri | reverse complement strand
AGCTCAGCCTCAACCACAAGCTGTCTAGGGTGAGGAGAATGCAGGAGCTCCATCTGGTTTACAGAGGCCGAAGCTAGGAAGTTAAACAACTTGAGCTCCAAACAGTTGATTTCTACAAAATAATTATTTTTAGGTTGTAGGGATGGCTTAGGAGTAACTGAATTATATAATATGGAATACATGCAGATTAAACTGAGCATTGCATACACCAATCAAATGCAGAAGTCAAAGTTTCAGATGATATCACTAGCTGTGCATACACATTTATATTCCAAGATGTTTAAGCTAGTTAAAATTTGTATATTAAGAATTTTCAGTGCCTTCATATTTCCTTAAAACCTGAACAACATCAGGAAGATGCATGCAAACTACTGAGTTCTTATAAAACATTCACAAGAATTCCAAGAGAAAATAAAGTGTTGTAGAACAATCATATAGTGGATAAAGGGAAGGATCTAAAGTATGGATACTACTGTGTTTGAGGTCCATTTCACTGCCATGGCTCTTTTTAAAAAAATAATAGTTTCTGGGCTGCTTTGTAGGTATGTCAGGGTAACAAAAGGGCTCTGGATTATGCAGAATCCAAACTTCCACCAATCTGCCAACAATTTACATGCCTTGTCCCCTCCTTATTACCACAGTACAGTTGCAGAGGGCAATGGAGTTTTTGGCCACTATCTGTTGCTCCTGCAGTGAAGGCCTCTGGTAGTGGACCTCCTTCATGGATTTTCTGCAGAGGGTGCCTTCTCTTTCCTCCCCTTATTTTCTAAGTAGGATTCCTAAAACTAGCCATACCAGAGGACTGGAGAAGATAAGATCTTTAAAAAAGAAATTTGGAATGGGACAGACACTGACCATAAAACTTTAATTTTCTATCACCTTTTATCTTGACCAAGCAAAAAAGATAGAGGACAACAAGCAAAGCAAAGGAAAGAGAATAATTCCTTATATATTGTAACATTTCCAATGATCTCATGCCAATTAATCTTTTTAATAAATACCTAATTCCCAAATGACTGATCAGGTCATTTGTTTTGTCTGTGCTTTATAATTAACAAAAAAGCTATCTATGTACCCAAATCTCTCCAATTTGTATACATAATGACATCATATATATATGTGTGTGTGTGTGTGTGTGTGTGTGTGTATAATGTGCCCTCAGTATATGCAGAGGTTCCATTCCAGGAACCCCTGCAAATGGTGAAAATTTTGCATAGGTTCACATTCCATTATATTCAATAGTGGTGATGTGCATCTGGACACCTCAGCACGTGTGCATGCATGTCGCTACCACCATTTTCGGTACAGGAAGCAATATAGTTGCAGACACTCAAATTCGCACTGCCAGAGACCACAGGTAAAGAGACCTCACTGTATTTCTATTTCCATTTATTTATTTAAAAAACCAATCAGCTAATAGAGAGTTCTGCACCAAAGTGATTTATCATTCAGAATACTGCACAATAGCTGACAAAAAAGTTCAATTATTTTCTTTTTAAAACATTAGTCAGGGGGCTTACACACATCACTCACCTAGCAATATAAGGGTGGAAAATTAACAGTTAATTTAACTAATGGTTTCCTCCTCCTAACTTATTTTTTTGCTGTGTTATTAAACAGACGTGAGACATGAGCCAATTAATTTCAGATCTGACCAAACACTCAAGAATTTTTAAAACATAAACCAATCAACTTACACAGTTCATAAGCAGCCATCATTCCCAAAGAAATCTTATAGCAACCACAAATTTTAAATCAAACATCTCTATCAAGTCACTCTACTCAGAGTGAAGACAAGCTTGATGACATCTAAAAGACAGAGTTCATATCTCTATTGATGCACATCTGTCCATATTTCTGGCACATAAAACACTGTTTAATTCAAGTTCATCAAAAGGACTGAAAAAATCCATTTTAGCCTCAGAACAGTAAGTGTCACAAGTGTGACAGAAATAAAGTTACTAACCAAAAGAAAGTCACTTGAGAACCTGGATTATACATGAAGGATGGAAGCAAGATTTGGCTGGGTGTTGCTTTCCCTCCAACTGATGCCCCAGTAGTCCCAAGGATACCAGGGCATGGAGACATACTACAATATCACTATTTCCTCTGCCAAAATGTGGTGTAGAACTTTCTAATAGTGCTTCAGCCAGGGAGCCCTCATCCCTTCAGCACCACCTGAATGGAGAAGGTAAGGAGGAAGCAAGGCTGGGTGTCCTCAATCAGTGCTCTGCCAGTCAGCTAAGTACTAAGATCATGAAGCTTAAGCTGAATGCGCTCTGTTATCCCTTCATGCATGCTACTGATCAAGTATAACGTAACAATTCCACTCTTTCATTCCCTCTACCAGTTTTAGAGAAGGTTCGTGCTTGTTTTTTAGAACTTATCTACTTCATTCCTGGTCTTGAAAGCATACCAAGAGAGCTTTTCAGTGCCACTTGAGCCCACAATCTAATTAAAAAAGTTAAAAGAATAATATTTTCAAAGAGAAATTATTAACTCAAAGTCTCATAAAATATTAATAATTCATCAATTTTTGTACAATACTTAGCTATATTTGAATTAATCTTAATATGCTTCTCCTGTATCATGCCACATGACTGATCACAGTACATAACAAGTCTTCATTTTAAAAACAGAGAAATCCATTCATTCTATTGCCCCCATTTGGTTGGGCAATAGTGTATTCTGCAGAAACAAACACAAGCAGTAGATGCAAAAAAATTCAAACTTTGTAACTGTTTATCATCAACATCTGAAAATGACTTATAAAACAGATGCCATCCCTTCAACACTAAGTATTAGAAGAGGTTAAAATGCTATTAAGAACAGCTCATTATTTCAGATAACCATGTTTTGCCACCTAACAGGTACCAACAAACTGCAGAGATATCTCAACTGAAGATTTCAAATAAATGAAAGATTGATTTAATGAGAAGCTTTTTTTTTTTCCAGAAAATTTTCACAAACATCAAAACTGCAAATGGCCTAATATTGTTTAAAGCTGGCTTATTTTAAACAGGCATTAATAATGATTTGATGCTTCAGTTGTGGTTAAGCAAAAAGAATAGCAAAATCTTACCACCTTAACCTTGCAGCCACACTGGAGGGAATAGTATGGGAGCAATCAAGACCAAGGTTTAGTACTGCTTATTCACGTGACATTTCAATGCAGCCATTACACAGGCTCCAGAATGTCTCTTATGGTAAGATCAGGAACAGGCCCCTGATTTTTTAAGGGGATCTATTCTGAAGTATCACCATGGTCCAAAGTTCAAATAAATACGGTAATTTTCTGTCCACTCATGACTTTCTCCTAACAATAAGAAAGAACAGGTTGCTTACCTGTAACTGTGGTTCTTCGAGTGGTCATCTGTGCCATCATACACTAGGAGCTTTAGCGCCTGCGCGGTAGCGTTCGGAAACTTCTAGAGCTTGTTTGCTTGGCGGGAACCCCTCCCCCACGCCGGTACTGCGCATGCTCCTCCCGCCGAGCAACGGTCTCTCCTCAGTTCTGTCTTCCGCCGTAGAACCTACAGGGACCTGAGAAAGAGGGGAGGAAGGGCGGGTGTGTATGATGGCACAGATGACCACTCGAAGAACCACAGTTACAGGTAAGCAACCTGTTCTTCTTCTTCGTGGTCTCTGTGCCTTCATACACTAGGAGACTGTGTAGCTTACCGGTCGGACGGCGGGTCAGGTCCTACAGCACGGAAGCCAACACCTCACGTCCAAACCGGGCATCTCTGCGCGACCGGCAGTCGAGCCTGTAGTGGCGCACGAAGGTCGATGGTTGGGACCAGGTCGCCACACGGCAGAGTTCATGCAGGTCAACTCCTCGCAGGAGGGCCGCAGAAGTAGCCACAGCTCTGGTGGAGTGGGCTCGAAGCAGGACTGGCGGAGGCTTCCTCGCGAGCTCATACGCCAGTTCAATAGTCCTCACCACCCACTTGGAGAAGCGCTGGGTGGACACTTTTAGGCCCTTCCGACGTCGCCCATAGCAGACAAAGAGATGCGGCGTCTGTCGGAAGGAAGCAGTCCTGTCCTTGTAGAAAGCCAATGCCCGACGCACGTCCAGGGAGTGGAGGGACCGCTCCAACGGTGTCGTCGGGTTCGGGAAGAAGGCAGGCAGGATGATGTCCTGGTTGAGATGGAAACTGGACACCACCTTTGGCAGGAACGAGATGTCAGGTCTCAGGACCACCTTGTCCCTGTGGAAGACCGTGAAGGGCTCATCGGAACGAAGAGCTGTGATCTCACCCGCTCGCCTCGCTGAGGTCACCGCTACCAGGAAGGCAGTTTTCATTGTCAGGAGCCTGTCATCCGAGGTCGCCATCGGCTCGAAGGGCGGCTTCGTCAGCTGCGAGAGCACCAGCGAGAGGGACCACGGCGGTAGCGGCGGCGATACCGGCGGGTAGAGATGATGAAGTCCTTTCAGGAACCGCTTAACGGTATCGTTCCTGAAGAAGGCCGAGGCAGACGATCGTGGCGGTTGGTATGCCACGATCGCGGAGAGATACACCTTCAGGGATGGAAACGCCAGACCCTGTTGCCGGAGGTGCAGGAGGAAGTGCAGGACGGTCGAGAGCCCCGCGGGCGATACCGGCTCACTCCTCTCGTTAGCGAAGGTCAGGAAGCGTCGCCACTTGTATTGATAGTTGCGACGGGTGGATTCCTTCCTGGCCGCGACGAGGACGGTACCGAGCACGGGATCGTCTAGTGCGATATCCTCCAGGCATGGAGGGCCAGGCGTGGCAGGTCCGGATGGAGGACTCGGCCGCCGGAGTGGGAGAGCAGGTCCGGTGTCGGTGGCAACCGGAGCAGGTCGTCTCGCGCGGCTTGTAGCAGGGGTGCGAACCAATGTTGCCTCAGCCAGTACGGGGCTACCAGGATCGCGTCGGCTCGGTCGGCGAGGATCTTCGATATCGTCCGGCCGAGCAGCGGGAACGGCGGGAACGCGTAGAGGAGTCCCCGGTCCACGGAAACTGGAAAGCGTCCCCGATGGAGGCACGATCGTGGCCCGCTCTGGAACAGAATCGGCGACACTTCGCGTTTTCCCTGGTCGCGAAGAGGTCGATCGATGGTTCGCCCCAGCGGTCCCGAATCAGTCTGAACGCCTCTCCGGAGAGAGACCATTCGTGATGGGATGAGGTGTCCCTGCTGAGGGCGTCTGCCGTGGTGTTCTCCTGCCCGGCCAGGTGAACCGCCACGGGATGCGTGTGCAGGCGAATGCACCATTCCCACAGGTCGAGCGCGATGTCGAGCAGGGTCGTGGAATGAGTCCCACCTTGTCTGTTGATGTAGCAGACGGCGGTGGTGTTGTCCGTCAGAATCAGGACCGTGCGCCCCGCCACGGCATGGCGGAACGCCCGTAGGGCTTTCCAGACGGCGAGCAGCTCCAGCGCGTTGATATGGAGAGCGGTCTCGTCGTCGGTCCATCTGTCGCGGACTCTGAGATCGCCGCAGTGGGCACCCCATCCATACAGGGAGGCGTCGGTCGTTACCGTCACCTTCGGTGTCGGCTGTTGGAAAGGCATCCCTGACATGAGATTGCATCGCGACTGCCACCATCGGAGGGATGAGCGGACGTCTCCCGGCAGCTGCAGTCGGAGTGTCTGTTCGTCTCGCAGGGGGTCGAATATGCGGACGAACCAGTGTTGAAGAGGTCTTGCTCTCAGCCTGGCGAGATATGTCACAGCGGTCGTCGCAGCCATGTAGCCCAAGAGCTGCTGGACGCTTCTCGCAGATAACGTCGGGGCCGTACGAGCGTGAGCGGCGGCCCGGATCAAGGTTCGTGCTCGAGACTCTGGTAGGTACGCCCTGGCGGAGGTCGAGTCGAGCGTCGCCCCGATGAAGTCCAAGATCCTCGCCGGCTCGAGGTGGGACTTCTTCGGATTCACTCGTAGACCAAGGCGGGTCAGGAGTGACAACGTCATGTGGACGTCGTGGTAAAGTCTCTGTTTGCAGGACGCCACCAACAGCCAATCGTCGAGGTAGGGGAAGACGGAAGCGCCCTTCGTCCGCAGGTAGGATACCACCGGGGCCATGCACTTGGTGAAGACCCTTGGGGCAGTCGAGAGTCCGAACGGCAGCACCTTGTACTGGTAACAGGTGTCGTCGACTGCGAAGCGGAGGTACCGTCTGTGCTGCGGGCGAATGGCGATATGGAAGTATGCGTCTCGGAGATCGATGGAGGCGAACCAGTCCCCTCGATGTAGGAAGGGTAGGATCGACGGTATCGTGACCATCTTGAACCTTTTGGGGCGGATGTAGTAGTTCACCCCTCTGAGGTCTAGGATCGGCCGGAGGGTACCGTCGGCTTTCGGTACCGTGAAGTACCTGGAGAAGAAGCCGGTGGTCTTGGCCTCTTGCGGGAGCCGCTCGATCGCCCCTTTCTGGAGGAGGGATTGGATCTCTTCCAGGAGGGCCGGACTCGACGGCGTGGAGTAGTAAACGCCGCGAGGAGGAATATCGAGAAACTCGATGGCGTAGCCAAGACGGACGATGGAAAGCACCCAAGAGTCCGTAGTGACATACTGCCACTCCGCTAGGTGTCGAGCGAGAGTCGGTCGGTCTCCGAGCGCTGATGGTAGGCTGAAGAGTGGGTATTGGTGGGTCCTGCCAGGCACGTCAAAACCGAGACTTTGTCTCGGAGGAGGACTTCTTCGACGAAGCCGGGCGCCGCCTAATCGTGCGTCTGGCCGATGAGCCGGAGGACGGTCTCGACTGTCCAGACTGGGCCGAACGCTGGAACGACGAGGTGGAAGATCGTCGCCAGGATGGGCGGAAGGTGGAGGCCCTGCGGGCCTGCGTGGCCGGCTGCAGCCCGATCTTTTTTGCGGTCAGTCTCGCCTTAACGAGATTGTCCAAAGCTTCGTCTGTGGACGAATTGAATAGGCCTTCACCGTCGAAGGGGAGATCTTCAATCCTCCTTCTGGTGTCCTCCTGGATGTCGGCCGGTCGCAGCCAAGCATGGCGGCGGAGGCCGACGGATCCCGCCATGACCCGGGAGGCGATCTCCACTGCGTGCCGGGAGGAGGCCATCTGGTGCCGAGCGATGGAGATAGCCTCATTGAAGATCACGGAGGAGGCTTGGCGGATGTCCTCCGGTACCGCCTCCATCGCCGGTTGCAGGCGATCGAGCACTTTTTTCAGGTATGCCGCGAGGCAAGCCTGAGTGTTGGACAGCCTGATCTGCAAGGAGGCAGCTGAATAGAACCTCCTTGCGTAGGCGTCCAACTTCCTGCCCTCTTTGTCCGGCGGGGTGGTGTGTTGCCTGCCGGAGCCCTTCGTCTGCGCGGACTCGACGACCACAGAGTTCGGTGCAGGGTGATTAAATAGATAACCGGCGTTATCCTTCTGCACCCTGTAGAGGTGTTCTAACCGCTGCGGTATCGGCTGAGCCGAGGCCGGTCTATCCCAGGCGGCCTTCACCAGTCTGGATACCCGGGGCAGGAGAGGCAGCGGGGCCGTGGAAGGTCGCTTCTCCTCGAAAACGGAGAAGGCTGGATCGTCATCCTCCGGCTCCGCATCGGCGATCTTAAGGCCGAGGGTAGTGGCCATGCGGAGCAGCATCGCAGAGAACTGGTGGACGTCCTCTGGAGCAGAATCTGGGATCGGGTCCCCGAATCCCAACGGAGGAGACTCCTGGGAGGCCGCCTCAGACACCTCAGACTCCGCACTCGAGTCGTACGACTCCGAGCTCGGTGAGTCCTCTCGCCGCTCGCTTTCCGGCTCCTTCGTAGTCGCCGCAGGTGTTGCCTTCCTAGGCTTCTCCGCAGCCGGGGCGGTGGTAGCAGCAGCGTCCCGCTTGGGATGGCTGACCACTGACTTCACCCTCTTGGTGGTGACCGGGGTAGTCTGGCAGGCTGACGTCGTCGTAGCCCGCTCAGTCACCACCGACTCCGTAGGGCGCGTCGCCGTTGCCGTGACCCTAGGAGGTGGCGATATCGCCCGATACCGTGGTGAAGGCTCCCTCGCCCTATGATATCGAGGGGAGGGAGATCGGCTGAAGGAGCGGCGGTCCGACGGAGATCGGCTTCGGCGTCGACGGTACCGAGCCTCGTCCCCTCTAGGCGAGCGCGATTCGCGCTGTCGACGAGGTGACCGGGACCTCCGGAAGGTCTCCCCGCGACTCGGGCCACGATGGTACCGATCCCGGTACGATGGCGAATGCGACCGATAGGAGGCCGGGCGCTCTCTCCATTCAGATTCCCTCGCGTACCTGGCCACGTAGGACGCCGAGGTGTATCTGGAGGCAGACGAGCGAGGTTGTTCCTCTCTTGTCTCCCTCGGAGGCGGCGAGGCCACCGGACGCTCGGAAGAGCGGGACCGGGACCTGAAGGAGGTCGAACGCCGCTCCGGAGAAGCAGAGGGCTCTCTCTGCTGCAGGTCGGCCGACCTGCGACGGCTAAGAGGGCGGTGGCGCTCCTCCACCAGGGTTGGAGGGTCTGCCACAGGCGAGTCCGGGCGCTGTTGGGGAACGTCCTCGATCTCATCCTCCGAGAGGTCGACGGACTCGCCTCGCCCTTTGGAAGGCTGCTGAGTAGGAGGAGGAGTAGGAGGTTGAGCGTCCCCAGCCGGGGAGCGCTTCTTTTCCTTCTTCTTCTTCTTCTTCTCCTTCTCCTTGCCCTTGCCTCCGTCCGGAGCAGGGCGCTTTTTTGCAGGCGTCTCCGTAAGGGGAGCCTCAGCCTTCCTCGCCGTCGAGGATCCTTTCGCTGACTTGGCAGCCGCCGACAGCTTCGGGATCCTCGGTAACGCCGAGATCGGCGTTTTCGCCGGTACCGAGCCCGATACCGACGAGGTGGACGGAACGGCAGCCGCCGATACCGTCGATGGCGTGGTCGTCTTCTTGTCGGCCATCTTGGAAGTGGAGGTCTCGTCTATCGCCCGCAGAGACTGTTCCCAACAATAAGATTTGAGTCTCGCGGAGCGGTTGCGGAGAGTTTGGGGAGTAAAATCCCTGCAAATTGGGCAAGTCCGGATGTTGTGGGACTCGCCCAAACAGAAGAGACACTCCTTATGGCCGTCGTTGAGGGCAACCTTGCGGCCGCAGGACACGCACTTCTTAAAGAGCGCGGACATAAGACGAAGAAACGCCAAACTCCGAAATCCAAAAAGACGAAAACCGAAGGGGGAGTCCGAAAGAGAGGTCAAAGACAGTCCGAAAGTCCGTAAAACCGTGAAAAAACAGCAAGCCAAGCACGACGTGAGAGGAACAAACTAAAGAACCTTCCGTACGCGGTGGCGGACGAGAAAGAACTGAGGAGAGACCGTTGCTCGGCGGGAGGAGCATGCGCAGTACCGGCGTGGGGGAGGGGTTCCCGCCAAGCAAACAAGCTCTAGAAGTTTCCGAACGCTACCGCGCAGGCGCTAAAGCTCCTAGTGTATGAAGGCACAGAGACCACGAAGAAGAAAGGGGAAATCTCCTCTATTTGAAATCCCTGTTTGTTTTAATTGATGTCTTCCTACATCTTGTGGCAAAAGCAGTGGTTTTCAACCATGGTAAATGTACTACTAGTACTACACATAAGAAGTTTAGATGGAGTGGGGTGGGCTGATGGGTTTTCCTAACAGCTAAGAACTCATATGTTCTCTATCATCATGTTCTCATATTTTACAGTTGCAGTAATAGCAAAATTTATATTCAACAGCATTACTACCATTTTCAACTACTCACGGAATTATTATTTTTTCTTTGTGATTATGCTCAACAGTAACCACTGATATTTTTATGTACTTAAATATAAACAGAATAATAATGTAATAATGACAGAATAACAATCCCTGTAAACATGAAAATAGGCTATTTATTTCTGTCTTCACAGGACTCTAACAGAGTGAGATAACAGATGTGAAAACCTTAGAACTGACCTAAAGCAATCTCACCATGAGAAAGGCCTTAGTTCACATACAGATAATTCTGCATTTTCCTTCTTTGCCCATTCACAAAAATTTAAGAACCTGCAAAAGTCTTCACAGCATTGCTCACACTAATCCAATAAAGCACTTATTGGATCCAATTGTCTTCTTGAGAATATTGCCACCCTTCAGCTGTAATCATCTTAGCCAAGACCAAAGAAGTCAAGCAACAATGACAAACAGACAGATGAGGTGGTGGAAGAGGAGAAGATGAATCTTACCCCAAGGAGGTGCCAGCAAGGAAGAATGGACTATAGGTTATGAACAAGGTGGTTTAGAGGATATTTGCAGTTCTGCAGAAGGAGATTCAACTATTTTTCTTTCATAAGAATGCCAACCTGCACCACCTGTGGGGATTCCTCCCTGGGAAGCCTTCCTTGGTCCTCTTGATGAAGAGATGAGTAATGGAATGCACCAAAATCAGTACCAATGCCTCTCTTTCCTGCACCAGCTCCAGAGGAGCCTGGACAGAGCAGCTGGAGGCCTATGGTGGGAAAGATGGTGATCTGAGCTGAGAAGCTTCTATATCCTTTGCCCTACACCTCCTACAGAGCATTTGAGGGCCCAAAAACCGCAAAACAAAATAAAAAATCCTACCCTTCAGCAATTGCCTATCCCTGTTCTAGAGAAACATGGGGATAGTAGTTCCCTGAGGTAGCACTAGTTAATTGCTTCCTATTCACACTACTTTTATTATGTATAGGAAAACACTCTGTGCAGATGACACATTATGAAAGTGCCTCTTTGGGGAGAATATACACATCTGTAAATAAATAAATAAATAAATAAGCAAGCAAGCAAGCAAACAAGCAAACAAAAAAAAATATATAAACACTTACTTGATATGCTCGGATCAATGACTGGACAGCCAGATGATCTTCAACCAGTTTTTCTGCTTTACCTGGTGACTTAGTAAGCCCATGGCTTTGGATAAGTGAAGTTTTACTTTCTGAAAGATTTGGTAAAGGTGTTTGATAGGCTTGTCCAGGAAGAGCTCCAGAAGTAGCATTTCGGAAAAATAAATCCCAAGACTAAATACGATGGCAGCCAATGAGGGAAAAGGAAATAAGTGAGGGAGAAGAAGGGAAAAATACATTCTTAAGTTAAACAGATTTTTTTAAAAATGTACAAACCACACAACACAAGTATATAATTCTGTCCCTTATTCCGAATTACTCCCATTCATTACTACTGAAGCTATCATTCCAAGGTAATGAGATATCATGTTCTATTGGGATTAAGGAACTGGGATCAGAAGCCGGGACTATGTACACCCTTTTCCCAGTCTCTCACTTCTCAAATCCAAATTTCCCCTTCTCTTTACTATACATCTCGGTTGCCAATGCTCATAGCATTGCTTAGCCCAGTTCCAATAATGCTAACTTCAAAATTGGATTTAAAGTGTGTCTGGGTTAATCTAACTACAGTCTGATGTAATATCAAGGTACAGTAAACAAAGGGAAGAGAGGAAGGACAACATGATTCCATTATCAATTCCTGACTCATTACATTAATTAGCATTACATTATGCTGCACCAACCACACATTTGTACTCTTTCACAACACTTCCCTATCTTCAACTCAATCTTCCTACCAAGAATACAAGCAACTTTACTGTATTATTACTGTACCAACTCAACTGCAAAAATGTTGGTCCTACATTGTACAACAGAAAATTATAGCCCTCCACTGTAGATCATAAAAGAAAATAACCAAACTAGAATATGCATTACGTTGCTTTGTTAGTTTATCTATGGCATGTTTTAGATATTTGTCTTGGACATGGTACCTATGTCAATAAAGACCAAGTCAGTGGGTTGGATCTAGACTAAGTTAGCTCTACTCAGGTTCCATTAAAGCAATTCTGGTGTTCCAACTGTTTTGGACTTCAGCTCCCAGAATTCCTGATCACTGGCCAAGGCAGATGGGACTTCTGAGAACTGAAGTCCAAAACACCTGGAGAAATAGAGTTTGGGAATCATTGCATTAAAGTAACAATTAAAGAAGAGGTTAAGCACAATCCAAGTCTCCCTGATTTCAATTGGAACTAACTGCAGCTAGCCAGTGCAATCATATGCCTGGCCTTCTCTGTTAAACAGGGCTTACTCCCTTGCAGGAATGTTTAATTTTAGGACTGCATTGTTAGTCTAGCTCCAATTCAATATTTTTATTTTGAGTTATGATACTCTTAGATGTTTGTAGGACAAACGCAAGAAATATTTCCTATTATACTTACCAAAATGTACATATTTTACATATACAGTCAGCCCTCCACATTTGTGTGTTTCACCTTCATGGATTTGACTATTTGTAAGTTTTTCCAACCCCTGCCCTCCTCCACCTCAAGTGCTTTTTTCCAGGGAAGCTTCCCTGTAGCAGTTCCAATCAGACTGTGCAGCCCTTTTAAAAAAATATCTGGTCCTCTTCCTCCTCCACCAGTCACTGCCTGCCCAGCTCACAGCCCAATTTCTCAGCACCACAAACCTTCTCTCAATGCCTTACACACACCCAAGGAAGGAGAGGGGCAAGAGAAAGGAAGTATAAGGACATCATATTGACCTACCTCCTCTCCCTCTCCTTTCTCTGATTTGGTTTGGACCTTGCTGCCCGCTCTCACCACCATGTCTTGACTCCCTTGCCACAGACACACACACATTTTGATATTTGCATTTTTTCTACTTTCACAAGGGTCCTGTATGCCTAACTCTAGCAAATGTGGAGGGCTAACTGTAGTTGAAGTATAATTCCTACTAATAATCAGGGAGGCAGCCCACCCGCAAAGTAGTACCAATAAGAAGGGGTATATTTTAATTTTAATTGCCATGGCTCCAACCTAAGGAATTCTGTGATTTGCAGTCTAGAGAAGCAAGGAATTTAGATAACTCTAATCCACTTCTTGAACTACAGCACTAGCACTCTCCAGCAAAAAAATTCTAAGTGCTAGTGTATAGTTCAGGAGACTGGATTACACTTACATACAAAGAAGTCTAAGCATCTCATCAAATTACAAATCCAAGGGCTCCAAAAGATGGAGCCCCAGCAGCTAATGTGGTATTATACTGTAATGTGTGCAGCTGGAATACTCCCCAAAAGTAGGCTCTCAGTAGGCCCTCTGTAGTGATAATCCCAATTTGATGGGACAATACCACAAGACTCCTGCTTCAGGCTCGCTGGATTCCTGTCAACTTGTTTTAGAGGGCTGGAATACATTGCAATGTTCTACTGTGGGTTTCGGGGGGGGGATGTTAAATGGAGGTTAAAAGGTCCCATGCTGAAGTCTAAAGTTACATGGAAGTCCCAGAAGTCTCAAAAGACTCATGGCTAAACCATCATTATAAAACTCTGACAAAAAAAACTGTGCTGTCAAAGAGTCCCAGAATACTGTTAAGTTTATATTTGGTATAATCATAATTCTGATGAAATCTACTCACCTTTATTACTGTACATGTATACATGTCAAAAAAGTGAACAACAGACTATAAAGTGAGCAATAGTAAAAGAATGTATTGGGAGAATAAGTCATACCTTTTAAAGGGAAAAATTGGCTCTTAAATTTGAGTGACATATTAATATACATCAGTGATTTAAAAAAAAAACCCAAAAGACAGTGATTTAGTTTATTTTTTAAAAAATCCAGTGATAAGAATGATGCATACCAATGCAATGGTACACATTAATTCAATATGTATTCATGTATATTCATATATATGATTAAATATAAAAGAAAACTCAGCGATATAAATAGTCCAACTCAAAAGTTGTTTTATGTATATTCTTTTCCCCACCACATGGCGTGACAACCAAACACTGTTTTCCTTAGTGCCAGTTCCTGCCCATTATCATGGTTAGATAGTATATATTTAAAAAAGAAAGGAAAAATAACCTTCATCTACAAGCAAACAAAATGAAGGAAGTCATTACACAATCATGGTAGAGTGGTTGCATACCAGACAACATGACAACTATTAAATACTGAACAGGTAACCAACCAATCTTTTCAATTAATCTTTTGATAGCAATAAAGGAGCCTTGTCAAATCTCCTCCCTATGATCTATAGCCCTGACACCACTGTAAGAGCAAAAATAATGACACCTTTCTAAGAGCTTGTATCATTTCATTCCCACAGCAATTTCAGATGCTACTTTGCACTAGTGGAGCAAAGGATTACCAGGAATGAGTAAAGAAAGCAAAGAGTATCTTAAGGAATATTTAATCCTAAATATGTTGGATTTACTTCCTGATAGAATGCTAGGAACTGCAGTTTTCTTAGGTGGAAATTCTACCATTTTGTGAGCTTAAAAAAACAGAACTAGAACTAGAACTGAAGCGAGCAACAACACATTTGCTTATTAAAATTACAATTAAATTCTATTAAAAAACATTTACCAGTACATTTAATCTGGATTTATGTTATGCTTTGACTTATTTATTTTAAACCATCCATAACAGTACCATATTCTGTCATCTATTACAAAGCTGTACTGTTACTTGGCTTCATATATAGATGTCTTTTGACCAGGAGGGCAAAATAGTATCTATTTCAATGAACACGGTAAACTACTATTGGTGGCAAAAAAATTGCTTTTCCCTGAGGCTCTGGTTACAAACCTTGTTTCTGATGACTTACAATGAAGTAAAGATTTGTATCTGTATCTTCTTGTATACACAGTCAGCCCTCCACTTTTGCAGGGGCTAGGGGAACAAGACCCTGCCAAAGTATGACAACCATGAATATAAATAAAAATTGCAAACACTTTTTTTTTAACCTGAGAGAACACTTCCTGTGGACACTGACCATGGAATTGTGCAGGAGGACCTAGATATTCCTAGAAAAGTATTCCCTCTTTGAACCTCTAGGCCTTCCAGTGAGACTCTATGGTCAGTTTCTGGTAGAAGCTGATCACAGAATTTGCTGGAGAGCCCAGATATTTTAGACAAAACAGATTAATCAAATCCACAAATTATCAAACCTGAGAAAGGGAAACCAGTAAATGTGGAGGATCAATTGTATTTTGCAGCACTAATACTCATTATTTAGCTGTTTTACACTGAGTGAATATGTTGAGTACTTGTTAACTACCAGTCACAAAATACCAAAGTGAATATATAATAACAAAAAAAATTTTAAAACAAAGATACAGGGAAACAAATATTGCTACTATAACTACTATAACTATTAATAGTAACCTAACATTTTTTTTAATAGCAGCTTAAAACCATACTAAAGATGTGAAGAAATCTCACCAATTTCTCTACGAGACAGGCTGCCTTAGGCTGCCTTAGCAGTCCCTTCAGAGATCTCTTACGGTAGAGTTCTTGAAGAATGATGTGGAAGCACCATCAGATGGCTGATGAGTTACTAAGAGACAGATCTGGAGGGTGGAGATAGATCTCGTTCTCTCAGTGACAACAGGAAATGCAGTACACTGGATACCCCTGCAGGAGATGTTGGTTCAGATCTGCTAATAGTGAATTCACAGCTCCATTTGTAGAGGTAACATGTCTTAGTGGAATCTTTATGGGAGGCTTTACAGACCATCCATAGCATTGTGGAGCTCAGTGGATTATCCTCCAGGCAGACAGGTGAACCAGTGGAATGTCTGGAGGATCTGGCCATTGGACTGAGAAAGGAGATCTCTTTGGACAGACAGATTTAGTGACCTCTGCACATGTCCAGGAACAGTCCAAACCACAGTTGCCTGGGCCAAAACAGGGCTGTCAGGATGACATCTGAATGGTCCAGTGCTAGTTTCACTATCACCTTTCGTAATAACAGAAAGGGAACAGACAGCCTGTCCATTTAAAAAGGAACATGCCCCCTGACCAATCTCTGGCTGTTCCTGCCCTGGAGCAGCACTGATGGCATTGGGTGTTGTGCCCTGTCATGAAAAGGTCTATCTGGGGGGTTCCCCAATGATCTATAATGTTGAGAAAGACCTTATGGCATAAGACCCACTCATGTTGCATAACCTTGCTGTGACTGAGTGTGTCTGCTAAAGCACTGCTTGTCCCTGTAAGGTAGATGGCAGTGGTATAGACTCGAGTCAACTGACTCAGACCCAAGTCAGACTTAAGTCACTTCAGTGACTGGACTCGGACTCAACTCGGCAACAAATGATGCACTAGTTTGAGTTGAGACTTGATATTTTTAGCGACTGACTTGCTGCCCTTGGTTCAGTAACATAACACATTCATCTAGAAACCATACAACTTTGAACACCGCTTCCATGTCTTTTTGCCTACTGATCACATGACATTCTGGCTTGAGCCCAAAGTGTGGGCGCATTTCTCAGAGCGGAACTACAAATGGGTTAGGCAATGGGCTTGAGACAGGTTTGAGGCTTGCCCAGCAGCCTGTCCCTGCTACATACTGGAGGAGCCTTCTAAAAATTTTCATAACAGCAGAAGGTAAAACTCATCTGCAGAGTACAGGGTGCATTTCTCAAAGGGGAACAGCAAACGTGTTTGGCAGTGGGCTTGAGAAGGAGGGATCCTTCCTTTTAAAGCTTCCGAAGCTTCAGTAATTGATAGTAAGAAGGATCCTACTCCCCACTTCTAAAGCTGCAGACTCATTTATGCCCATTGACACAAAAGCCTCCAGCTTCGGGAAGCGGGAGTAAGATGGGATCCTATTCCCCACTTCTAAAGCTGCAGATGACAAAATTGCACATGTGGAGAGCTGACTCTGCTTAAATCATTAAAACTGACTTTATTCAACTCTGTCCAGAAATTCTGGAATATGGGTTGGGGTATATAGTTGGCTCCCAGATTTAAGACTTGACTTGAGACTTCACTTGAAAGTTATTTTCAGTGACTTGAGACTTGGCTTGAGACTTAGAGTAAAAGACTTAAATACATCACTGGTAGATGGCTATCAAATAAATGCCTTGTGCTACACCCCTTAGGCAGGTGGCAAGGTCCTGTAGAGTGACTGAGCAGATGACCCCTTTGTGGGTGATGTAGCAAACTGTGGTGTTCTTGGAGACCACCTGCACCACTCTTCAATGTATCAACCTCTTGAAATTCGTTAAAGCTTTAAAGAAGCCAGCAGCTCCAGTGCACTGAGTGTAGATAACAATTACTACCCAGTCAGCAAGACATCAATACCAGGAAAAATTCTAGGGCAGATCATTAAACAGACAATCTGTAAGAACTTAGAAAGAAATGCCATGTGCACACCACCCCAATAAAGATGTGTCCATGGTCACCATCACAGTGGGTTGTGGTAGCTTGAATGGTATGCCAGAATGCAGATTGCTCATGGAGGTCCACCACAGAAGCGACTTCCTGACTTTGGATGGTACTGTTACTCTTCTGTGTTGATCAACATGGAGGGGATCAAAGTGCCTGATGAAGCAGTGCTGGAGCACTCAAACTTGAGGCAAAACAAATCAATCATAAGGCCAAGGATATGGATTACTGCATCACATAAGGTCTGAACTTTTTTCAGTAGGAGAAAGACTTTTCCGCAGTGGGAGTCCATCAATGCTCTGATGAAGTCTGTATGACAAGTAGGCTCCAACACTGAATTGATGCTGTGTCCTAGACACTGTAGCAGAGACAGGGTTAGGTGTGAGTCCTTACAGAGTTTGTCCTTGCAGGATGCCACCAGCACCCAATCATCAAGGCATAAATAAACTATCACACTGCAAATCCTGAGATGGGAGATCATCATGGCAATACACTTCATGAAAACTCTCAAGAGCTGTTGAAAGTTCAAAGGAAAGGACCCTTCACTGGTAGAGGTCCTGTCCTATCACAAAGCAAAGATAATTCCTGTTTTTCTGGTTCCTGTTGGAAACTGCCAATGGGAGGAACACTTGAAAACTTGATGACATGGCCCAAATGCACCATGCTAAGTATTCAAGAGCCTGTGGTGATGTTCCACCAGGTGGTGTAATGGCAAAACAAGTTTGGGCCTGAAAGATGTTACAGAGGCATGTGGAACATTGGCATAGAGGCACCCTGCAGAAGCAGTCAAAAGCTTGACTTGGAGGAAGAAGATGACTATTTAGACTGCTGATGACAGTGCTGCTTGGACAGGTGCTGAGTGGAATAGGAAGGCAAAGATGATGTGTGTGAAAGTCTGTATGGTGACTTGGAAGCTGACTTGGGTCAACTGTGACTACACTACTGAGAACTACAACCACACTGCTGAGGCTGTTGTTGTGCAAACTCTGTTTTCTTAGCTGTCAGCCTTGCCTTCAAGAGATGTTCCATGGAGTCATCTGTGGACACATGAAATAGGCCTTGACCATTGAAAGACAGGTCCTCAACCCTCTTCCCGGTATCTTCAGTGAGGCCTGCAGAATAGAGCCAGGCGTATTTCTGCAGCACAACTGCCTCCACCATAACTTTGGCTGAGCATTTGACCATCAAGAAGATTAAATCTGCTTTACAGCCTGAGACTGTAATTCCTGGTGGCACTGAAAAGCAGCAGTCCTATGCTCTTCAGGGCAGTGTGTCACAAATGACAGCATCATGCCCCAAAGCATGTAGTCTGGGACACCTCCACTACAATTGAATTGGGCGTGGAGTGAGAGAAAAGGCATGCCATGTCTTGTTGGTATATTTTGTAGAGGTGTTCCAAGCACTTAGGTGTGAATGGCAAGAAAGCTGGCTGAGTCTATGCTTGTTTGACTACCTCTTACAGGGCTGGTAAGAAAGGAATCATAGCCGGGGTTGGAGACTGACCGTGAATAATCTGGAACACTGAGTTTGTCACAGGAGCTGGGGGGTGGGGGTGACAACACCCAGGCAGATGGATTTGGCTATGTGGTGCATGATATCTGCAAACTGTTTTACATCCTCCAAAGGAACCCTAGGTGCTAGATCCTGAAGAGTTATCAGAGGAGAAGATGCGGATGGTCTATGAGACTCATGGGAGGATGATTCAGAATCACAGTCACTATCAGAAGAGGAAGAAGGAGGTGTTGGCAGAAGAGAAGAAGGTGTCTGGAATATGTCAGATGCTGAGAACACGGAGGAACAACAGTCAGTACCAGGGATATCATTATCGACATTGGTACTATAGCCACAGAGAAAGAGAGACCATAACTGGTGATGGAGACTCAGGTGGTTGCAACAGGGTGGCGGTGGTGACAGAAAGAGACAGAGGATAGTATCTCAATGAATTGTGGAAAGGTGGGACTGGAGGTGGAGATGCTTCAATCACCAGGGACTGCTGACAGTCACATGATGCAGACCAAGACCATAACGATGACAGAGGCTGTGGAGGTGGCAGCAAAGATGAGCAGTGCTGACATGGCAAACAATGAGACCAGGCTGCTGGTGATGGAGAGCAGGAACAAGAACAAGACCAGGACCCTTGACACAGGATGGACCATCTCAGGGATCAGTACTGAGATTCTTGATGAAGGTAGTGATCACAGTAAGATGTTGAGCAGGACTGATAGGATCTCGGTGGCTGCCTCCACATATGCTCCCTACAGTACCAATTCATATAGGATATCAATGTGAATGGGGAATCCTCATGGAGCCCATAGTCTTGATAATATGGTCCCACAGAAACACAGGAGCCCTCTCACTAGACAGGAGAAGAGTCACAGCTGTGATGGCAGCACCAACCAGGTATTAGACGTGGAGATATACATGGAGGAATCTTCTATACCAATGCAGGAACCAAGTTCTGCAATGGCTTCAGGCACAAGAAGGTACAATATTGGGGTGCTGTCAGTACCAACAGCTGTGTAACGGTAGTTAGTGACTGATGAGAAGCAGATGGCTTTGAAGACTGAGCTGCAGCAGAGTCTATATTCTTGATTTTTTTTCCTCAGGCTTAGGGACTCCATCATCTGAAGGGTGTTTCCTCTTCTGGTCAACATCCTTAGACTTCAATGTCAAAGAGCGCCCCGATATCGGAGCTATCTGGGTAGTTGCAGCCATGGACACTGATACCAAAGTTGTTGGTACTGATGTTGGTACTGAAGTAAATGTTTGCGGCATGAGTTCCAACAGGGAGGACACCAGTGCCAATGGAGTTTTCCTCAGTTCTTTCTGCTTCTAAACCATGGAGGAAGCAGTATACCGAGCCTTGCTTGCTGTGGCCTGCTCAAAGACATGAAGTGACTTCTCCTAACAAAAGAGAGAAGTTTGATTCTTCAAAGTCCATGATATGAACTGCTTACAAATATTAGAGTGATGAACATTATGTTCCTCACCTAAGCAGTATAGACACTCCGTGTAGGCATCCAAAAGAGATATCTTCTGTCTATACGAAACACACAATTTAAAGAGAGAAGTAAAGGCCATAGGATTGAAAGCAGAAAAGAGGTGGAAAGATGATCTTTTTTTCTTTTAAGAAGCGAAAAAGACAAAGGGAGATTAAAAGAAATAAGAAGTAAGAGATCCAGTTAAAAAACTATGGAAGACAGCTAGCCAACAGAGGAACACGACTGGAAGACTTGACTCTTTCACCAGACAGAGAGAAACTGAGGGGAAGGTAGCTTGGTAGGCTGAAGCATGCTCAGTACATAGGTGGCGGTGGGGCTTCCTGCCAAGCTACTCAGCTCTGGAATACTCCAGCAGGGCCTCTGCACATGCTCAAAATCCATTGTGTGAGGCACAAAGACCACAAAGAAGACGACCGGGGTCTGCTTTTTGACTAATCCCACTTTCTGACAGTTCTCTGGTCCCTATTCTCCAAGACAGAGGGATACCCATATTATTACTGCTGCTGCTACTATCAGCAGTAGGCCTTTATCCTTCACAGGCTGGGTCAGACCATCTTCCATCAAATGCACAAGAAGAATGGCAAATGAGATGAGTTCTCTCTACAGCTAGGAAGCCGCCCTTGCGACATGCGAAAGGCAAGATTTCTCTCTTTCCTCATCTTCATTTTACAGGGAGATGGTCATTTTATGGAGATCATTTCTTCTGAGTATCCACAGAAGCTCTTGAAACAAAGAAAACTTACTAAACTTGGAATCTGAGGTATTAAGACATTAAGAACGATAAGATCCCCAGCCTATGAATTCTACACAGGAATTCTGAAATCTAAACTATTACATGTGCCAAATTTGAGATTTCTGAGTATAGAAATGACCTAACAGTACACACAGACACAATGTATTCCTCTATCTCCACACATACACAGCATTACCTTATGCACACTTTTTGGATTTTCAAGCCACGCGTAATACATTTCTTCAACATAACTTGAATTAGTTCCACTCAAGAAAGGTTCTGTGACTCCAGTTGAAGCATAGCTCCGACTCGGCAGAAATACTCTTCTGTTTATATTTTTCTCCACCAATGAACATATGCCACGATATTTCAGGACAGAAGCAATCCGCTGCAAGCGATTCATACTTTCTTCTTTGATAGACCTTTCAACTGAAAAAAAAAAATTAAAAAGGAATTAGAAAAGAAATCATTTCATGGATCTTTTTAACATAACATACATTAAAACTCAAGAGCTTATTCAGATGGCAAAAAGGCAGTTCTTGTGAAATACAATTGGCTTTCCACATTCGCAAGGATTGGGGCAGAGAACTCTCATGAAAGTAGAATCATTGTGAATAACTTCCCCCTTTGTGATCCTCCCCTCATTCCATTCCTGGCCTTTGGCATAGGAGCCTTCTTTCTCCATGCCCAGGCCAGAGGCAAGGGAGTGGGGGGAGGAGCTCCAAAGGGAAGAAGGAAGGAACATGTGTGCACCCTCAATCATTTTACCTTTTGCCTAGGCGCAGGTTCTCAGTGCGGGGAAGAGGCAAAGCAATGGGAGGGAGAGCTCAGAGGGCATAGGGAATGTGTGCGTGCACATGTCTTTTGCCACCACACTGCCTTTCCTTTAACCTATCATGAGTTCTCAGTGTGGGGTCAGAGGCAATGAAACAGGAGGGGAGAGCTGCATAACCACAGAAAAAGTGTGTGCGCG
This sequence comes from Ctenosaura bakeri, assembly GCA_948474755.1. NCBI lineage: Eukaryota > Metazoa > Chordata > Lepidosauria > Squamata > Iguanidae > Ctenosaura > Ctenosaura bakeri. The sequence goes on along the minus strand of CAOLHI010005015.1, from coordinate 65,462 downwards.
TGTGTGCGTCTTTTGCCACCCCATTGCCTTTCCTTTTCCCTTATGCAAGCTCTAAGCATCAGTGCAGAGGCAAAGAAATGGGAGGGGAGAGCTCCAGGGCACAGGGAAAGTGTGCGTGTATGTCTTCTGCCACCCCATTGCCTTCTCCCTTGCACAAGTTCTCAGCACCAGCAAAGAGGCAAGGAAATGGGAGGAATGAGCTCCAGGTCACAGAGAAAGTCTGTATGTGTGTGCCTTCTGCTGCCCCATTGCCTTTCCTTTTCTCTTGTGCAAGTGTTCAGCACCAGAGGCAACGAAATGGGAGGGAAACAAAAGGGAATGGTGAGGAGAACTGGGAGGAGGCACGGGAACCTCGCAACTAATCAAATCCGCAAGAGTCGAACCGGCAAATGTGCAGGGAGAACTGTACTTATGAGTGAGAGTTACTGAAGCTAACAAGAATGATCAGTACACAGCTTCCTATAAAGCAGAAAGTTAGACTTGAAAACTGATACAGCAATGTTACTATTTTTCTTTTTTTTAAAAAAAAAAAGTTTTTATTAACATGTATAGAGTATACTAAATAACATACAGGGGATTACAAAAACATACAGTAAGCAAACAGACAAATTCTAACATCTAACCTGATATTGTCTGACCTATTCTAAACTACCCAAATTAAATTAAACTACAACTAAACTAAAAAGGGGCCAAAATACATACAAACAACTTCTAACTCACCAGCGTTTGGTTCTCTAGGATGAGCTACAAAGTACACTTCTACTGTGTCTATCATCACACTACTACCTAGCATTTAATATCTAAAATCTTAACCTTCAAAATCAATAACTGACCTTTTCCCCAACACTCTCTTAGATATAATCTCAATCATTGTTAAATTCAACCAAAGATTCTTCCTTAAATAGAAAATTTATCTATTTCTACCAAATCTAGCATCTTCGACAGCCACTCTTCATGCAAAGGAACAGCCACACTTTCCATTTCTGTGCATATAACACTCTTGCTGCCATGATCATGTAGTGAAAGAGTCCTCTCAACTTCTGATCAGTCTGTTCATCAGTCAGATCCAAAAAAAAAAAAAAATCAGGTTTGAATCTACCTTTAAGATATTTTCTATCAGACTGTGTAAGATCATGCAGAATTTCTTGGCTTTCTCACAGGTCTACCACAAGTGGTAAGAAGTTTCTTATTTTTGATCACAGTTCAAACAAACATTTGAGGAACCTTTAAATTTTTAGACAACCTTTCTGGCATCAAACACCATCTATACATCATTTTATAAAAATTTTCTCTAAGACCATAATTCAAAGTATATTCCAAATCTTTTACCCACATCCTTTCCCACTGCTCATCTGGATACAATGACCAATATGTTGTGCCCATTTAATCACACAAGCTTCCACTTGATCATCTTCTGTTTCAATTTTCAACAATAACTTATACATTTTGGCAATTAAATGTTCTTCATCAACAATCTTAAAACCTGTTTTGTCCATCAAAACTCTCTGATCTTCTTTCGTAATATTTTTAGTCAACAATACTGTTTTATCTTTATTTTAAACCCTGCCAAACAGTAAAACAAACAAAAAAACAAACAGCATCTTAAGTAATGTGCCTGCAGAGTCTCATGGAACTTGAAAAAAAAAAATCACTAGATCAACAACAAATGTTCACAACTTAATTTTTTTTATTATTATTATCATACCTTTTATTTTCTCTTCTTGTCTAATGGCTCTATTCAAAATTTCCAAGGTCAAAATAAAACATAATGATGAGAAAGAGCAACTTTGTTTAGTCTCCCTTTGTATATCACAACTTTTAGTTGTATCACCATTTATCAAGGTCTTGGCATTTTTAAAAGAATATATTACCTCAATCCATTGAATAAAATTATGTACTAAATTCATCTTCTTCAGAGTTTCTATCATACACGTCCAACTGACATTATCAAAGGCTTTCTCCACATCTAAAAATACTAAACCTCTTGTTCCTCATTATGATATATTCCAAAATGTCTGTTACAGATCTTGTATTATGTCTCATAAGTCTCTTTGGCAAAAATCCTCATTGGTCTTCATGTATTATATCTTGTTAATATCTTCTTCATCCTTTCAGCAAGAATTTATGTAAAAATCTTACAATCATTATTGAGAAGTGAAATAGATATAAGGATCTATCACATATTGTGCATCCTTTGGAATCAATGTCATATTTGCTTCAAACAACTATCTGGTAATTTACCTGTCATAGTAACTGAGTTCACAAGTTATTGAAATGGCAAGTGCAATTGATCCTCCAGACTTTTATAATAAATTGTGGGGAGACCACCTAGTCCCAGAGCATTCCCCACCTTCACCTTCTTAAGCACCTCCAGAACTTCTGTCATTGTTAGGGATATGTTTAAAGTTAATCTCTGGTTTTACAAAATTGAAGGTAAATTCTGTAAGTCCAAATATTCTTGAACACTTTCTTTAGATATCTGTTTTTTATAAAGTATCAAAAAATATAAAAATCCCTCTTGATCTTATTAGATGTCAATGTCTTTCCATCTTCAATCTTTAAAATCAACTTTTCCTCTATCTTTTTTCAACTTACAAGCAAGCCATTTTCCTGGTTTATTTGACGACTCAAAATATTTTAGTAAAACACATCTTCTCTACGTTAAAATTCATTTGAGCAGTCATTCCGTTCCTACAGTGACCAACCAAATGTCTTTGCGAAGCCTACAAGCAAAATATAGTTTAGCTGTGTGCTATGAGAAGAACTACTTCCTCTTTAAACTGAGGCTTTGCAGTTAAGCTATCACAGTACAACTGATATCTTTTGTTAATCCACATTTTGCCAACTTGAGACAAGGCAAAGCATACGTAACTGCCCTAGTGTCTTTGTGTATGCCATTGGGCAAAGGTTTTATACACCAATCTGAAAATAAAGAATAATCGTAACCTTCCCATTACGCTTATATGGATGTGTCAGATTTTGACATGCTGACTGCTCTGCACGAATACTGAAAATGCTGTAGATGTAGCATATCTTGCTTTCAGCAAGGCCTTTGACAAAGTTCCCCATGATACTCTTGCAAAAAGGATAGTAAAATGTGGGCTAAACAGTGCTACTGTTAGGTGGATTGGTAATCAGTTGACTGATCGAACCCAAAGGGTGCTCACCAATGGCCTCTCTTCATCTTGGAGAAAAGTGACTAGTGGGGTGCCACAGTGTTCTGTCCTGGGTCCAGTGCTATTCAACATCTTTATCAATGACTTGGATGAAGGAATAGAGGACATGCTGATCAAGTCTGCAGATGATACCAAATTGGGAAGGGTGGCTGACACCCTGGAGGACAGGATCAAAATTCAAAATGACCTTAACATATTGGAAAGCTGGGCTAACGCTAACAAAACAAATTTCAACAGAGAGAAATGTAAGGTCCTACACTTGGGCAGAAAGAACGAAATGCACAAATTAGGATGTGAGACACCTGGCTGGACAAGAATACATGTGAAAGGGATCTAGGAATCTTTAGTAGATCACAAGCTGACCATGAGTCAGCAGTGTGATGCAGCAGCTAAGAATGCCAACACGATTCTTGGTTGAATCAGTAAGAGTATGGTGTCAAGATCGAGGAAAGTAATACTGAGGAAAGTAAAAGTAATTTTCCAAAGATGCTCATGAGTTTCACATCATTCTCAGAAATAGGTCTTTTCCACACAAGGCACGAGAAGCAGTTCACGCCATTTCATGGTGTATTTAAATAATGAGGTTTTCCTTCGTTGTTTTCTGCACACTCCCCAATTTAAAGTGTTTTCCTGCAGAGAACTGCGAGTTCGTGCATCCGTACTACCTCCTCGCTGGCCACTCCCCTGGATCCCTTCACTCTGCCTCAGTGGCCATGATTGGCTGGGGTTTCTTTTGTTTGGTTTGGTTTGGATTTAGGTGGTTCCGTTTGTGTGTATCTACATAGGTACATAGTACGTAACTACTTCCGGCCTTATAGCCCACCCTCCATTGCCCACCAATGTGCATTGGTGCGGATGTACTTTTCCACATCACTGCAAAAAAACAAATTTACTCCGATGTCGGAATGTGAATTTTTCTGGTTTTCAAATACCGCACTTTCCCACCACATAGTGGCCCATTAACAGCCAATCCCATGCAGAACAGCAGAAAATAATGTGAGGCTACTTTGCTCCCGTGTGAAATTTACTACAACATAGTAACATGTGGTAATGACCCTATGCAGAAAGGGCCACATTCTTTAAGATTTGGGAACGTAATGAGATTCGAGGGAACAGTGTCTGAAAAGGTGAGAACTGCAGATACTTTCAGAGTAACTAGGGGAAATTACCAAGAAATCAGCAGTGCAGGAGGGATTGCTGCAGAATTCAGGGGAAAGTGAGTGCAGAGGTAGTGGATGTCAGTTTGGTGGCTGTGTTTTTTCTGTGTATTGTCTGATGGGGTGGTTATTTACCTTAGCTGTCTCTTACCCTTCCAAGTTCGTGTTTGTCAAATTAGTATTTTGTTCAAGGAAAGGAACAGCATGCTTGGCTGAGATCCCATCTGAGATCCCATTACCATATACTCACTATGTTACTTTGGCTGGATCTTTGACCTTTGACCACAACAATTTTCACCTTCTGTGAAATATGCATCTTATCATTGGTCATGGCAAACATTTTGTGATGATTCCCATGACATTATCTCAAAACTCCAAATGTGCCTACAAATTCAAAAGTCTTGGGGACTCCTGATTTATACTACATTCCTCTCTCCCATATTCTTTTTAATCAGTGATGACACTCTGGGAGAGGAGATGTTATTCAGACTTCTACAGCTTTTCCCAGTTTGAACAATCATGTTGCCTTATACTCTAACAGTTTGATGCTGCTCAGATGTTAAATATGATATTAAAGGCGTCACCCACTTCAGTTTGCTCCTAGGCACCACTGCTATACTTATTTCAATTTAATTTGATATTATATTACTTTATCTTTTTCTAAAGAAGTTTTGTGATAGTCCCTTTAAATGCGACAGGTATTAAATTACTTGGAGTGCTCTTCCCAAAGCTTTCTTCAAGAAAAATTTTCATTTGCTTGCAGTGTTACTGGCTATGTTAATTAGAATGAAGAGTTGGTACTTATGTGAACGATCATTCTGGGATGACAGGAGGAGCAATCAACGACGCCTGGGTTTGATCCTCGTGCCAACCTGACGCAGGAGCCGTCCTCGAGCTTTATGTTGAAAACCGCTAAACCGGCTCCTGTCCCTGTCCCAGCAGTTTCCTTCTCCAGCATACCTATACTACCATCTCAGCCCCCCTATGCCTACTATTCTCTGTTCTAGTAGTGGGTGTGGATTGTTCCTCCTGTCATCCCAGAATGATTGTTCACGTAAGTACCAACTCTTCATTCTCGGGCTGACAGGAGGATCAATCCACAACGCCTGGGATTTTCCCAAGCTGACACTTGGGTGGGCCTTTCAACTAAACCACAGCCTGCAGCACCTGATGGCCGAACGCCGCCTGGGCAGACTTATACTTGTCTAACTTATAGTGTTTAATAAAGGTGGTAGCTTCTTTCCACCCAGCTACATTGCACACATCCTCCAGCGAGCATGTTGAATCATATGCCACTGACATGGCCATAGCCCGAGTCGAATGTGGCCACACATTAGCTGGTCTTGGATGTTTTGAGTAATCATAACATAAGAATATGCAATTCTTTATCCATGCTGCGATGACTGTTTTGCTTGCACGTTGACCCAGCGTTTTCGGTTGGTATGATAATAGCAAGGCTTTTGATTTTCTGAACTCCTTTGTTCTACATATGTAAGCCTTTACTGCCCTTCTAACATCTAATGTATTCCACTTCCTCTGCAGAGGATGGGTCGGCTTCGGGCAAAATGTTGGTAAATGAATGAGTTGTGTCTGTGAGAATGATCACAAACTCTTGGGTTTGAAGGAAGGGTCAAATCCCAATGTCAACTTATCCTGGTCAAAAACGCACAGGTTTGCATTGATTGATAACGCAGCTAATTCCATACTCTCCTAGCAGATGTAATAGCTAGGAGAAAGGCAGTCTTTAAAGATAACAGTCTCAACGATGGCTCTTTCAGAGTCTCAAATGGTGGCGCTGTTAGAGCATTTAGCACTAGATTTAAGTCCCAAGACAGGAACCTATGCACTGTTGGTAATGACGACAATGTCGCCCCTCTTAGGAAACACTTAATATGCGGATGTCTCGTGAAGGATTCCCCATCTTCCGTTAGAACCGCTGACAATGCTGCCACTTGCCTTTTCAATGTATTTGGTCTAAGACTCTTATCCAGACCATCCTGTAGAAACTGTAACAGCTGTATCACAGTAACTTCTGTCATATTAAAGCCTTTCTCTCCACACCATTTTTTGAAAGTATTTAATGTTCTATCATATATTTTCTGTATTGACTCTCTACGGGATTCCAGGATAGTTTTCACTACATTCTCCATGTAGCCATGCTGCATCAGGAGTCGCCTCTCAATCTCCAAACTGCCAGACTCAACCACTTCGGGTCTGGGTGGTACACTGGCCCTTGGCTCAACAAATCTGACCTCAGAAGTAACCTCCATGGAGGACCCTGAGCCAACTGCAGAAGCAGAGGGAACCACGGTCTCCTCGGGCAGAATGGAGCTATCAATATCACTGAGGCCTTTTCCATTTGAATCTTTGCCAGCACTCTTTGAACAATTCGTATTGGTGGAAATGCGTAATGAGTCCCTGGGGGCCACGGCGCCGAAAGCGCATCGTACGCCTCGGCACCCCTGCCGCCACACAGAGAAATATCTTCTTAATTTTGTATTCTGTTCAGAAGCGAACAAATCTACTTGTAAAGGACCAAAAATGCTGTCTATTTGTTGGAACACTTCCACATTCAGGGACCATTCCCCTGGATGCAGAGCATGCCGGCTCAAGTAATCCATCCACCTGAATGTTCAGGTCTCCTTTCAGGTGTTAGTGACAGCACATTCGCCTCGGCCCATTTGAACAAACGAGTGGACTCCATCACAAGGGGAACGGAATGTAATCCCCCTTGCTTGCATATGTAGGCTTTTGCTGTCATGTTGTCGGTGAACACCTTTACATGCTTGCCCTTCACGTGGCGCCTGCATTTTCGTAAAGCTAGGTGAACAGCTTTTAGCTCCAAGTAGTGGATGTTGAATTGTCTGTCGGCTGTCGACCACCAGCCCTGCACCGACTGACCACTGCAGTGGGCTCCCCAATCTAAAAGGCTTGCATCCGTTGTTACATGCACTGGATTTTGGATCTGTAATGGAACTCCTGAGGCCACGTTCCGCAATTGCAGCCACCAGGACATGCCTGATCGAATGTGCTGCGGGATCTCCACTTTGTAACGCTTTTTCCTTGCCACTGCAAACTGATGACTCATTAGCAACCGTTGTAATGGTTTCAAATGAAAACTGCTCCACTGGACCAACTGCGTTGTTGATACCAGCAGTCCCAGCACTTTTGCTAACTGCATTAAGTCCATGGAGCTGCTCCTCACTAACATGCGAACTGCTTGGCGTACCTTCTCTACCCTTTCGGAGGAGAGGTACATCCTTCCTTTTACTGTATTTATTTGCGCCCCTACATGATTCAAGTCCAATGTTGGGCTCAACATGCTCTTTTCTAAGTTGGGCAGGAATCCATATTCCCTCAGGACCTGTATAGTCATATCCAAGTCTTGCTCTAACTTGGCCTTCGAGTTTGCATTTAACAAGATGTCGTCCAGGTACAGATACAATTGTACCCCCTGCAATCTCAGAAAGGCTATCAATGGCACCAGGACCTTCGTAAATACTCTTGGTGCTGATGCCAGGCCAAATGGCAAGGCCCTGAATTGGTAGTGCTTGTCCTGGTAATTGAACCTCAAGTATCTCCTGTCGATCTCCTGCATAGGTATATGCAAATATGCTTCTTTTAAGTCTATCTAAGCCATGTAATCTCGTAACACCAGATTCTCTTTGATCGTTTGTAATATCTCCATTCTGAATTTTCGATACTCAACATATTTGTTTAGATACTTGAGGTTCAACACCGGCCTGTGTTTGCCATTTGGCTTGGGAACTACAAAAAAACACCGAGTATACTCCCATGTACCTTTGGACTCTTGGTACTTCCTCTATTGCTCCTATGTGCAACAGATGTGTTATTTCTTGGAGTACCACCTGCCTTTTGGCCTGTTCTTCTAGCACTAGTGATGGAAGAAATCTGTCTTTGGGTGTCTCTCGGAAAAATATTTTGCAACCTTGAGTTACCACATCCAATACCCAACGGTCTGTTGTTACTCGAGGCCATTTGAATCCAAAAGATAGAAGTCTTCCCCCCACCTTTTGATGTTCATAGTAAGTACTGTTGTTTCCCTCACTTGGGATTACTCCCAAGCTTTCCTTGTCCTGGTTTGTTGTATTGGTATTGTTTGGAGAACTGAGATCTAGGTCTGTTCCATTGATAACGACCTGCTCTGTATTCTGAATTCTTTCCTGCATAACCATAAGATCTGCCGCCATGAAAGGAATAATTGAAATTTCTGTAATTCCTCTTGTCTGCCCTCCTCTTCTGGAGAGTAGGCATGACTTGCTTTTTGTCTCTAGTTTCTACTAACACTTTTTCTAAGGCTTTTGCTCCGAACAGTAGGTCTCCCTGGAAAGGGACATAAGCCAAGTTGTTACGTGACTTCTAGTCCGCTTCCCAATGGTGCGGCCATACAGACCGCCTCGCCATCGTCAGCATATTTATATTCCTAGCTGTATAAGTTACCGTATCTAAGCCTGCATCTGCTACATATTTAAGTACCCTCTGAATCCGCTCCACTGCCTTCAATAGGTCTTGTGTATCAAGATCTTGGGTCTCCAGGATGTCCTGAGACCACAGTACTGCTGCCCTTGCAAACATGGAAGCAGCCGTGGATGCTTTAATAGTAGCAGATGCTGCTTCATGTGCTTTTCGTAGGGAGGATTCTGCCGTATGCTCATCCATCTCCTTCAGTTGGGTGTCCCCCTCTTTGGGGACAATGGCCCCTGAAACCAATCCCGCAATTGGGGAGTCCACAGGAGGGACTTTTAAGAATTCAACTTCCTCTTTTAGGAAGGAGTACAACCTAAAATTGGATGACAAACTTTTGTGCGCATTCCCCTGCGCATTCCAGTCTGCCATAATAGCATCCTTAAAGATGTCAGGCAGAGGAAATTCCCTATTTCTCACCTCCTTTCTTCTAATTACCGGAGGCACTTTACATTCCTTATCTCCTTTCCCTATGGCTTCCTTCTCACTGTCCAATCTAACGTTTGAAGCACCCTTCTTAAAGTTCCTTTAAAGAAGTCAGCTTCAAACATCTTATCCGTCTCAGGTCCATCGTCTTTCTCCACATCTGAACATTGACCTTCACTTCCTTCCCTATCATCAACTCGTCTTGATCTATTTCCCCATCACTGATCTCTTCCTCCTCTAATACCAATTTTCCAGTTTCTGTATGCTGATGTGAAGTGGCCTTTTTTGCTAATGATTTTTCATTGGAAGCACCAGCCTTGTCTTTATGCAATCTGCCTAACCCACTACTTGTAGTTGGCCTGGCATCCTGTTCAACTCTCCTTCTCTTTGATTGTCTTTCTTGGTCATCCATGCACTCTGGGTCACCACTTGCTGCCTGTTTTTGTGCAAGTCTTTGGTTATTTACTGATTGACTGTTGTTATCTTGTCTTATGAACTCATTCTGGTTCTCAGAATTCATCAGACTGTGCATGGCCATTTGCTCATTAAAATAATTTAAATCATTTGCAGTATAAGTAATTGGCAGACGCTGAGGCACCAAGACTGACTGGAGCTGCGCTGCCACAGCTTCCTTCACCATTTGCTGTACATCAGTTTTTAACTCATTCAGAGTGTTTTGCCTCTGCATCCCCAGGTCACCCCTCCGTACCTCCATAGGGCTGTATTGTGATCCTCGGCTAGGCTGTGGTGCGCTCGCTAGCCAGCTTTGCAGAAATTGCCTCATATCTACCGGGCAGGACAAGTAATCATGTCTCTGTACTGGTATTTCTGCTGTACTGCTCTCCACGCCTGCTGCCATGTTGGTTGTACGAATGGCTGCAGCTATGTTAGAGGGGGAGTTAGAGGACGTGCGTGGCGCCACACTCAACATGGCGTCACCTGCCTTAGAGAGACTCACTGTTCCCCTCAGCGCCATCTTAGAATCCTTAATTCCAAGATGGTGCCCGGAACTCTCGTGAGTCCGTTCGCACCCGCTTTCACCTTTGTGCTACTTTTCATTACTTTGTCCTGTTTTTTTGTCTTTTTGTCAGCTTTCTTGTCCTTCTTTAACTCTGAAGGCCCTTTAGTGGCAGTTATTTTTATTTCTTCTGCCTCACTCTCACTGGAGGTCAGAAAGATCTTATGGAGCTCCGCAGCGCGTTCTCTCTCATTGGGGTGCTGCAAACTTACTTTCTGCCCCTTTGCTCCGTTCACCTCATCCAGTAGCCGCCTTACAGCGGTCTTCTGAACAGAATTTTTATTCACAGTGTCCGAGCCCAAGTCACTGGAGCTTCAGCACACTTCATCTGCCAGGGCCGATTTTTCAATCAGGGATCTCTCTGATGCCTTTTTTTTTTTCTTTTAAGCAGCAATCTTCCTGTAATTCTTCCCTCGTATTCTCTAATTTGCCGGAGAGGGAGCAAAACTCGTCTTACTGCACGCAGGAGAAATAAAAAACTGCCGGGAGAGGGACAGAAGCCAGTTTAACGGTTTCCAACATAAAGCTCGAGGATGGCGCCTACATCAGGCTGGCACGAGGATCAAACCCAGGCGTCGTGGATTGATCCTCCTGTCAGCCCGAGAATGCTTCTGTATTCCTTTTCCTCATTATCTTTGTTGTACAAGCACTAACTGACAACCTTCAAGGTTTAAGACAGCAACAGGGGAATAGTCAAAAAATAACCCTTAAAATAACCCTTAAAATAGTCTTTGAATAGTCTTTAAAATTACTTTACCACAAAGGTCTTCCTCCAACCCACACCTGCTTTCCGACCAGCCTCTCCTAGCTTATGGTTTGACTGAGCATATCAATTACACAAGTGACTCCACGAGATCCCAGGTCAAGCCAACAGGCAAGTGAATGGGACAGAGGAGCTCTGCACATGGAGAATGGGCCCATGAGCCTGCCCCCCCATTCTCCACCTCCAATTTGCCTGTTTATTGCACAGGGGGCCTGGAAGGTATGCATACATAGGGAAAAGGCAACAGACTGGGAGAAGGAGAATGGGGGAAGGCACGCACATGACTCCTCTGCATGTGGGGATGCCCCCTCCCATTTGCTTGCCTTTTGCCCAGACATTTTTTCAGCTATCTTGCATTTCAGCATTCTGCTTCCCAAGATGTCTTTTCAGCCCTCAAATGGGTCTTACAAATCAATTCCTGCCCTTTCAACACTTGTATCCTTTTAGTTTCAGTCATTCTGTATAAAAACTAGACTACAAACATCCTCACCAAGTTCTATCCTACAGTTTGGAACATTTCCAAGTGGTGTCAGAAGTTCACCATCACAAGGGCAATACAATATAGGCACAGTTTGTAAAAGGTTTGTTGCCAGAGTCGCATGAATGTGTGAATAAAGGTGGCTTCATCTAAATTAACATTGGATCTGTTCAAGATTTAAATAAAAGATCTAATGCTCGTTTAATGTCTGAACAATATCTGAAAGGCCGGCTTAAAGCATGCGTGGGATGTGAGACATCTGTTTATAAGATTAAGTGTGAAGAATAGTAATGACGGTTTTACAGACACAGAGGTAGTAGCGAGGTAGACAGAACTACACTGGACTTAAATTTGTTGCCTTGCAGAAATGCCTTTTTGCCTCCAGCCTTATTTCTCTCATTGAAAGGAAACTGTATCCAGTGACACTACCCCTTTGGTCTTTTCATGAAGTTAAAAAGGGAACAGATAATAGATTTATTTCTTAGTCTTGTACTCTTACATGTGTATTACCACAAGTATTATCATAAAATTTACAATTAAAATAACATTTGTGATTTTTCTGCAATATATACATGATCAGGTAAGAACATAACTGCACTGTAATTCTTGTATATATATACTGTAATGTATAACTCCACTGTAATTCTTGTAGCACAGACAGAACTGGCAAGTGTCTAGAGTAGAAAACACTGCAGGCACCAGGAAGACGAAATTTTAAAGCATAAGGTTCATACACAAAATTAATAATCTATATTTTATGAGAAGGAAAGAGGCAATCAATGAAGACATTTCCAAAAAAGCTAGACTTTATTAGATGCCAGAAACAATACAGATTTGGTGAGTTACCAGGATTAAATATTTTACCTGTGAGACAATGTAGTTATATCCTTACTATTAATCATACCTATGTGCGATATGACTTATGCTTTGAATCTGAGTCAACTTCAAATGGATTCAGTTGCTTGTTTTTTCTCCTTGATTTTATTTGTATGCTTAAAAAAAAGAATAGGTTGCTTATCTGTAACTGTAGTTCTTCTCCTGTGCCCTCACACAATTGGTTTTGTACCTGTGCAGTGACTCCATTTGGACTGTTCTAGAGATGAGTAGCTTAGCAGGAAGCCCTGCCCCCTCCCCCTCCCCCTCCCCATATGCACAGCACATGTGCCAATCCACCAAGCTACTCCCTCCGTTTCAAAATCCACTGCACAAGTCACAGGGGAAGGGTAGGGAGGGTGGGTTTGTGTGAGGACACAGATGATTATTCGAAGAACCACAGTTACAAGGTAAGCGACCTGTTCTTCTTCATGGTCTTTGTGCATCGCACAATGGGCGACTATGAAGCTTACCAGAGGATGGTGGGTCAGGTCACTGTAGAAGAGTCAAAAACACAGCACAGCCCTCCACCCAAAAAAAAAAAAAGCACAGCAAAATTGGCATCTGCCCTTGCCCTACAGTCAAGACACTAGACACTAATGTATGTTGATGGCTGTGACCACGTTGCAGCCTTACACAAGTCTGGCAATGATATGTATGGCAGAAGCACTGCAGATGCCTCTACTGCTCTTGTGGAATGAGCTCTGAATCCTTCATGAATTGGACGTTTGACTAACTCATATGCTATATGAATCATGGAAGCAACCCACTTAGAAAATTTTGGAAAGACACACCATGACCCTTTCATGGTCACCCACAACATACAAACATGACCTTGGAATAGTGAAATGCTGCTGTACATTGTATATAAAAAGCTAGGACACGATGTACCTCCAAACAATGTAAACAACACTCTATTTGTGTAGCTGGTTCAGGCTAAAATGTAGGGAGAACAATGTCCTGATTAAGAAGGAACCGTGAAACCACTTTCGGGAGAAAAAAATATGTCCCAACTTAAAACAACTTTGTCTTTATGAAATACAAGAAAAGGCTCATTGCATCGCAGAGCTGTCAATTCACTTGAAAGCCTCCCCAAATAAAATTGCTAATAAGAACGCCACCTTCCATATGAGCAGTCTCTTATCAATTACAGGAAGAGGTTCAAAGGATTTACTCATCAGCTGTGAAAGAATTAATATAAGTGACCATGGTGGCATGGGAGGCGTTGATGGAGGATAGAGAGATGTGCCAGTCCTTTCAAAAAAAAATTAACAACTGGATCAGAAAATAGCATTTGTGTTGAAGAGGTAGATGGCTGATGGGCCACTACATCTACAAGGTAAACCTTTAATGATGAAAAAGATAAGCCCTGCTCTGAGATGAAGGAGAAAGTGAAGAAGAGTTGGAACTGCCACTGGTGAAGCTGATTCTGACCTGTTTGATATGATCAAAAAGAAATCCTTCCATTTATAATTATAAAAAGTGTTGGCAGATGCTTTTCGGGAAGCAGTTAGAATAAGATTGTCTCTGTGAAGTTACGGCTGAATCCGCCATGCAGGCAACTTCAGCTTTTTGGCATGGGGATGTGGAACCTGTCCATTCAAGTGAAACAGAAGGTTTGACACCAGATGATGAGCGATGAACCAATCTTGGCACAGCTGGAGAAACAGAATGAACCATGTTTCTGTTGACCAATATGGAGCCACAAGAACTGCATTCAGTCTGTCTCTTAGAAGCGTTTCCTCTATCTTCACGAGAAGAAGAAACTGTGGAAAGAGGTACACAAGGTATCCCAACTATTTGATTAGAAACATATCTCCTACAGAGTGTCAGCCTTTCCCTCCTCTTGAGCAAAATTGATGGCACGTTGCACTGACAGGCATCGCAAAGAGATCTGCATCAGGAAATCCCCATCTCAAAGTCAGCAGGTGGAACACATCATTAGTTAAAGTCTACTTGTGCTGTAAGACTCAGGAACGGCTCAGAGCATCTGCAATTACACTGTCCATGCCATCTAGGTGTACTGCTATTGGATGAACATCTCTTCACACCCCACTCCCATTCCCATGGACAAATCTAAAAGAGTTGTGGAGTGAGTACTTCCTTGTCTGTTGACATAGCAGACCACAGTGGTATTGTCCGATATCATCTGAACAACTCTGTCCACCAACTACTTTTCAAATGCCCAAAAAGCCTTAAGCACCGCAAGAAGTTCCAATGCATTGATATGAAGTTTAACCTCCATCACATTCCAATCTCCCTGAACCATTACATCATCAGTGTGTGTTCTCCACCCCAACATAGAGGCATCCAGCATTGCCACATACAAAGGATTTGAAAATCAGAAAGGCATGCCCAATAGCAAATTTTGAGTAGACAAATACCACCACAGGGATTGGTGTATTGGAGACGGCAATCTCTCAGGTGGTTGAAACAGTCTATGACCATTTTTTGCACTGGGTGGGATTTGAGTCAAGACAGATATTTTACTGTTGTAGTGGAAGCCATGAGGCCTAAAATTTTTGTATCATCAGAACAGAATGCCAGCATCATTTCAGTAAGTATTCTGCTACTTACAGGAGAGTCTCAGTCCTGTGTAAAGAGACCTAAGCCTTCCCTTTAGAAGAGTTCAACCCTGCTCCTATGAAACTGATTTTTCTGGTTGGTTCTAGAATCAATTTCATAGGAGCAACATTGAGTCCAAGGTCATATAACAAAGCCAGAGTCATATAAATGTTCCTGAATAGTCTCATCTGGGAGGACACCAACAGCCAATTGTTGAGGTATGGATATATCAGAACACCTCATGTTCTAAGGTTAAGAAAAGTAAACAAACAACCACTGCTTTGCACTTGGTGAATACTCTTAGAATTGTAGAGAGATCAAAGGGAAGGTCTTCATGTTGACAGAGGTCCCCACCATTGCATATCTGAGGTACTTTTGAGGCCTTATTCTGATATGAAAATAACCAGTCTTCAGCTCTATGGATGTGAACCAGCCACCACTATGAAGAAAGGGTCACCATCCCGAACTTGTGTGGTTTGATGTAATGACTGACACCACAGAGGTCCAAAATTGGGCACAGAGTCCCATCTTTCTTCAGGACAGTGAAATATCCCAATAAATAACCATCCTTTTTTCAACTATAAGGTAGTCTCCCTATAGTATCTTTTTGCAACAAAGTGGTGATTTCCTCCAGGAGAGCAGTCAAAGGAGGTATACTTCAAAAAACACCAACATGTTGAATACTGGAAAACTCTACGGCATAATCCAGATGAACAATGGTAAGTATCCATGAAGCTGTGGTGATATTTTGCCAGATGGAATAATGGCAATAGCCTGGTGCCTTGGCTGGTATAAGGTTAAGTACATGAAAGAGAGGTGTGACATCATTCTGGCAGAAGTGTCAAAAAGGGAATTCTGTAAAGTAAGATTACTTTTTAGATGATGATATCTGGGAAGTGTTGCTGCTTATATTGTTTATATACTCTCTGTTGTGAAGAAGATTGTTGTGAAACTGTGCACAATCACCAAACTGACACTCTGATCAGTACAAAGCTTGTCGACAGCGCCATGAAGAACGAAATGGAAAGTGTTCTGGGTTTCAGACTCCAAAACCCATTTTCTTCGCTGTTAATCTGGCCTTGTACAAGTGATCAAGTGCTTCATCAGTTTTACTGTTGAAGAGGCCTTCTCCATCAAAAGGCAAATCCTCAATGTGGCATTGTGTGTCCTCATTGTCTAGCATGCTCAACCATGCACATCTTCTTAGAACAATCATTCCAGACATTACTTGGGCCACATAATCCACCAAATGACAAGATGACTGTATTTGTTTTGTGGCTAAGGAATGTCCTTCTGGATGAAAACCAAGGGTGGCTCCACAATGCTGATATTATATGAAAGACAGCATCTTGTCCCAAAGGAATCTTTGGTATGCTGCCATACAAGCGTGGAGTTTACCAACCCTCACAGGCAAGTGCAGCAGAGAAATAGAACCCTTCCTTACCCATTGGTGTTTAATGAATTTTCTCTCCAGGTCTCAATTGGGAAGCTTCAATCAATGGAATTTGGTGTTGGGTGAATGAATAAGAAAGATGTTCCTTCAGGCTGCATTCTGTACATGTTTTTAATGCATTTTGATGTTGGTGGCAAAGAGGCTGGCTTTAACCAGGACTGTTCCAGAGCTCTTGAAGAAAAAGAAGCAAAGGAACCATGGCTGGAGTTGACGTAGTGGCAATGACCAGTTGAAACACAGGATACACCACTAGTGCTGGTAGTGGAGTGACTCCACTCCCCAAAGCCTTGGGCATCCTGAGAATATCAGCAAACACTTTTACATCCTCAGGAAGCAAACCTGGAGTAGAGTTTTCAACTGACTCCAAAGGGGAAGAGGTTAGACGTTTTGTTTTTGTTTATCCAGATCAATTAACAAACATGGATGTTTACGCAGATACATAAGTGTCACTGTTTTAGTTAAATTAACTATTTATACTGTTATTATCAAGTTACTGATTATTTTTCTCCTTCCAATAAAGTATAGCAGAAAAGTCGTCCAAATATGAATGATTAACCTATTAAACTGGAGATAGATAATTACAAAATTATTGTGAACTATCTATGATGTGTTTCTAATAGTATAACCAAATCAGCATTTTTGATATAAGTGTAAAACTAATCTGAGAAGTTGTTATTCTAAAAATGAAAACTTCATCTGTTTGTAAATATTGAGATTATACTAGCAAGAATGAACCTTCAGTAACTCTGAGTTGTGTAAAATATGAATTAAGCTTACAGTGAGGAAGACTGCCCTTTTTGAGGGGCAGCAAAATCACACAACTAAATTGAGTCTTTCTGAGTAGTGATTTAAATTGTGATTTAAATCATGAGTTAAATCAAACTGATTTGAATCAAATCCACCCTGCCTTCCTCTTTTCAAGTTCTTTGGATTCTAACTGACAATGTTGTTGCATGAACATAAAGAACTTCTACTCCTACAAGGTTGCCCCTTCCTATCTACTGTAACTCCATTTCAGATCCCATATTATTATAAGGGTCCTTGCACTCCCAGGATAAACTTTTGGGAGTGGGACTGCTATAAACAGTTGGGGAAATTAGCAAAAATCAGGAGACCTATGTTGCATTAATGGAAGATACGGTTAGTACTTCTGCAAAAACAGTTTAGATAAAAGCTGGAACTGACTTGTGATTTCATAACACGCCATGTCAAAAATTTTATTGTACATAGCCAAAGGCCCTTAAAATATGAAAAAATATAATTATGGAATTATAATATGGAATTATAATTATGGAATCATAATATTATATTCCATTATATTATGGAATATAATATCAAAAAATAGAAATAAACTACTAAAAATATTAGACATTAATTTAAAAACATTTTACAAAGCCCTATAAAACCATCAAACAAGAAAGTGTAAAATTAACAATTATACTACAATATGTTGCCTAATGAAACAAGCACAGAGCTTCTCAGCTACCAATGCAAACTGGGCTACTGAATATGTGACACATTGTTGAGTGTCAGATTAACAACTACTTTTGGGCTATGCTGCCTGTATACAGGCACACCTCACTAATACGTCAGGTTAGAATCTAGATCACCGCCATAAAGTGAATATTGCCTTTAAGCAAATCACTGCCTTTTTTTTCCACTTGCCATTGCAAATAAAAGCCTAAATATATTTACTCTGTCATTTATTAAGTGCACAATAGCACTGGGCCTAAAACAAGATGCAAAAGTAAATAAAAAGTTACAAGAATACAACACTGAGCCACAAAGCACACAGAGGCTGTAAACTGGCTGAGCATGGGTAACAAAATAGTGCTGTGCTATGTAACTGAGAACTGTCATATTAACTAAGTGCTGTGAAGCGAACCACCTTAAAACAAGGTATGCTTCTATAACTGAGCAACAGGTAACAAATCTCTCTGTCTAGTGTCTTAATAAAGAAAGTAGAACTACAAGTAATCATGCCATCAATTTCATTACAACCAAATTTCATGTTCCTTTTCTAAATGGAATACCTAGATATCTCCCTTCAAGATACGTACAGGGCATGTGCTGGAATACGACTTCTGTAAAAGCTCTCTGGAGGTGAGAAAAGGTGAAAGCTTCAAAATAGTGTTCCCTTGCATGGGTGATCCAGATCTGTGGGTACAAAATTCAAAATTGTGTCCCAGCTATTGCTTCTCTGTCTTAGCTAATATCAAGATCAAAAATCTAGTTCTTAAGGTCATAAGGACTAGGTCTTACATAAATCCATGTTTGAGTTGTAGACCTTAACTTGTCTTGGCATGCATCTGAGTTGTTCTAGCCAACAGAGGTTGCTCAGGAAATAGTCTTCGAATCCATTTAATCTAGCTAGAATCTAAAGAATGCCAGATCAATTCTAGCTGCAACTGAGGAAAAACTGAAATCAGTTGCTGTAACTCCTGGGGGAAGATACAAACCTGATGCATGAATTTAATCTGCAAAATTTCCAAAGGACACTTGGTATCTTTTCTCCAGATTTCTACTCCACTGAGCATTTAAGTGATTTTAACCACAAACAATCTTTACAATAGGCTTTATTAACTTTCCTCCTCTAGTGTAGAAAAATCTTTGAAGTTGCCAAATAAATCTGGCACTTGAGATTTTGGTAGCTTCTGCTATTTAAATGAATATACCTATTCCACAGGATGTCCATCAAGTCTTCAACTACACATAGGGGTTCTCTTCTCAAAAAGCATGATCTTAGAATGACTAACAAACATTCTTCATGGACATAAAAAAATCCTGCTCTCACAAAGTAGACCCTGTAATTTATCCAATTCTTCTTATCCATTATAATGCCATTTCACATCCTATATTATTCCAAAAGGTCTCCTATCCCCCAGGATAAACTTTTCAAAGCAGGAATGCTATGGACAGATGAGGAAATTTCATGATTTCACCACGAAGGGGGGTTAAATGTGACCTGATGGCAAGGCAGGAAATAAAAAACTGAAGGAAGAGGGGAAAGAGCAATGCATTTAAGAGAAAAGAACTTTGAGCTAAGAATTTCTGCCTGACCAGCTGGTGGATACAGAATGACCCAATGTGTTGTGGATTGCTCTTCCTTTATCCTCAGAACAGCACAAATCAGGAGAGTGGTGAATCGAAGAAGTTTTTAATATTTCTTGAAAAGCAGTTTAAATAAAAGCCATTGAAATTTACTTATTTATAGAATGTATCCACTTCTCCATTCTAGCACAAAAATGTGCAGTTTTTCACTACCATAGATCACCCTATGGCAACAAAATTTGATCAAAAATTTCACAGTGAAAAAATTAAGAGTGGTTACTCAAAATGGAAATGGGCACAAACTGAGATCAGTATAGAGCAGTGCTGAAAGGATGGCCTGAGAATTCAGGAGCAGTGACTTGACACTAAGGACATTTCCGCGCCATACACTGATCCCATGACATCCCAGCACCATCCTGGCAGTGCCACTGCCAGGATGGGAGCGGGACCCAAATGCTCCCCTCTGCACCCAGCTGGCTGCTGGCAAAGGGGTAGCATTTGGGACACGCTCCTTCCTTCTTTCCACACTGCAGCCAGCCTTTTCCTGCATTGCACTGAGGAATGAAGCGCTTGATAGCACTTCCGCCCTTCCCACATGGCCACCAGTGTGTGATCATTGTGCAAAGGGAGGCCATTACCAGATTTTTTTCTGGTAATGGAATACCGCACAATCACGATGGCTGGGACATGACAGGAGTGGGACCACAACAATGTCATGCAATGGCACACATTGTGGACTGGCTTCAATGCATTTCAACGCAGGAATGGTGCAATTGTGCAGAAATGGCCTGAATTAGTAACTGTCATCCTGAAAATCTGATTGAATTAAACATATATTTTAACTTTAAAAATAGTTGGCTTTACATAAAAATCAAAAAGTACAACCTTGTTGTGAAGCAAAATAACATTAGAATTGTATATCTCATTACTGCATTTGGTGCAAACGAGCAGCATCAGATATAAAGTATTACAAATATATGAAAAATATTTGTGATATTCAACATGGTTAATGTCGTATAAGTCATTAAATAATTACATTGGCATGGATCAAGGAAATAGAAACTATCTCATCCCCCTCCACCCTCACTCCATTTCAGGAATTTGTGGCTTCCAAAGAGTCTCTCAGGAGAATTAGGGAACCCTCCAGCACAGTCTGAAATGGAGCGGTTGCTGACGGAACTGCACCAAATCAGTCAAAGACACCTCCTGTGAACCAACATCATACAAGATGCTTCCATTCAATTTACAGTGGCCCAACCTGCTGGTACCACAGCCTGCAATGTTCAAAAGTCTCCTTACCCTTGAGAATCCTATTTCTGGAATTGCATAGTGCTGGAGGAAGGGATAGAAAAGTGCCCCTTGTGAACTGCTTTCTTCTCTGTCACTTAAGACCCAAATTATAAGGTTTTATGTCTGTTTTTTTAGAATTTTATTTCTATGTATTCAGGTATCTGTGGACCATATTTCACTAGCCAAGCAAATCTCTATTTTTTTCATGGTTTACAAAAAAATTTTAAATATAAAAATCTACTATATAAAAGTCAAAGTTTGTGAGTGATTTTGTCTGTTTGTCTGCGTCAGGCAGGTGCAGGCCTCATATGACTGGCTATGTGAGGCGAGAAGACCTCATATGATTGCCTGGATGTGCAGATTCTATGCAATCCTGGGGCTGGCAATTCAGGGCAAGGCTTTTAGAATTCTCATCCAGAGAGCTCAGGCTGGTTGCTATGGCCATGAGGCCAAGCAGCAAAAAGGAGGACAGTATATTCCCTTAGGAAACCAAACTCTGTATGTCAATAATTCTGAACACAGATTGGACTGGCGAATATTGGGAAAACTTACAGATAAGTACTGGACAAGGCAGTTTGGGGAATTACAGACACAGGGTCTCAAATCTGTGTATTTCAACCACATCTAATTCCAAAGGTAAGGTAAGGTAATTCTGAAGGTATTTCTAACAAGTATTACCTATGAGAAAATAAAATCACGGGCAATGCTGGGTAAATACACTAGTAAATAATAAAAGAAAAAATGAACTATAAGCATAAGATCAATTGGGTTTTTTTTTAAAGGCTTAAGTCAAAATTACTATTCTGTTGTAAACTAACAGTGTTTTAAGTTTTTTAGTATAAGCAATACAGCACAAATAATTTTCTACTGGTTATCAGCCAACTTTCCAAAGAGCCTCTTAGAAATCTAAGGTAGTGTCAGTATCCCATTTAACCAATAATCAATTTACAAGATGTATAACCCACAAGGTCAAAACAGATTTGTTTCACTCTTATTACCATAACAATTCATATTCACTATAATAACCAATTTATATGAATGAATAATTTTTCTATTAATGAAGACAATGTTTATGCTGGACATTTATTTTGCTATGAAAATCTATTATTTCATATTTTCCTTGTGCGTAGAGCTCAAAATAAAATAAAAGTACTCAAAACAAAACTACTTAAGAATCTAAAGAGACACATATATTCACTAAAATTCCAACTTCTTTATCTCTGGTCTGGCATGACTCAAGACAAGAAGGCACAACTAAAATGTTAAGATGTTTCCAAATGTCTTTAGCAAGTCTTTAGCAAAAACTTTAGTCCTAGAGAAAAATAGCTGCAAGGTGTTAAACTTGCTCGGCAACTTACATGTATTTGCTGCTTCTTAGCACCACAATAATCCAGTCAACCTCTGCTCAAGAAGCCATCTAACGCCACACATTATCTTGCCAATTCATAACTTGCATCCAAACTCTTATTTTTTAGTGAGCTCCCCTCAAGGAGAAGATTATGACACATCCCTTCAGGTAGGAAGTACAGTTTTTGGAAAGATCTAATGCTTTTTGCGTTCAGATGCAACAAAAGGAACTATAGGTCAATAAATTCCCTGAAACCAGGATCCTACACATATCAGTTGATCCACTATAATGACAGTTAATGCCATAGCAAAACTTGGGAAGATCTAATTTGAGGGTTCTCAGACAACAACAAGCTTCACTAAGTTGGAATGAGGTTGCAACTTTCTCATTGTATGCTATCTTCTGGTTTGAAAACATCCAAATGGAAATTTCCACTGCTAGCTGCCTCACTCTCAACATGGCACTACCCCGCAGTGGTGGGATCGCAGGAAAGGCAAGGCAATAGGCACACCATTTGGGATCCATCAAACGAATGGAATTTTGGCTGTGTAACAGGATGTTCCTTTCCTTTCCTCTTCTCCCATGAGCTCCCAAATAATCTCAAGATCCTCCAAGCCTTTGAATAGATTTTGTGGGTACATATAGGTTGCAAGGGAGGAAGAATTCATTCCACCAATAATCTCTACAGAAGAGGCAGGGTGGGAACCATGATTTCCCCCCCCTTTTTCTCCTATTCAAAGGACTTGTGCTAATGTTGGCAGTTCTAATATTAATTATTAATCCACGAATTATAAAAGTCTTTTAGAAAAGGGCAGAGAAATGGGTTTAAAACATATCACACCAAACCTTTCTAAGGGTGCTAGCCTAAAAAAATGTTATGTGAGACAAGTTCTACCATAAAAAAAAAGGAGGATATATTCCACAGAGCTACAGGGTACTGAAACAAAAAAAATATTCCAGTTCTTTTAGCACAAGGTAATACCCCTGATTCAGATGTAATCATATTGTTTCTGGCTACATGAAGCCATCTGTCTGAGCCCAAGGTTCCCATGCTCCGTATTACTCTTTACATACCATGTGACAGAACATGGAAAACTTCCACCTTTTAAACAAAGGAATTCCTTGTGATGTCAGAATTTCAGGGAACTATGGTTTGTTCAAGTATGGCTGAGAAAACAACTACACTTTGTTTAAACTGTGGTTAGAGAGAAAAAGCCAGGACTAATCCATAGTGCCCTGAATTAGGGTGTCGAGGCAGACCGTGCTTAGTTTAAATGTGGAATCTTTCATTCTCATCCTCTGGTACACAAGACTGAGGGGGGGCATTCAGAAGACTATGGCTTGCTGCAACCTTTAGGTCACTCATTGTGAGGAAACCCCAATGTTCACACTGGTGAATCCAGGTGAAGGTCAATAACACTTTTCACTACACCAAATTTTGAGCAAATGCTAGGAAATGCTAAACCTGCTAGGATATCAAGAATATCCTTTTATGAGCCAAGTTGCACTTTCAACAGGCGATACGCATGTACTCATAAAACATATGTATTTGTTTCCTTATACTGGATTTATATGTGCATATTTATATTTTGTATCCTGACCCAAGGCCCAGAAAAAGGAAGGCTAAATATCCAAAATAAATGGATGAAGACCATTTTTAAGAAATTAACCCAACAGCCCACTAGCAATTCAATAGTACAAAATCTGTGAGTTTACATGAATTTAATTCTGTATGAAAATAGATACTAAAAATAAACTTGAGAGTCATGAAGACAGGTCCTCTTATAACTCAGTAACTGGTTAAAAACAGGAAGAGGGGGTTAAAAAAGGACACTTTTCACAACAATGGAATTTTCCAATAAATGTGTGTTGAGACTAGCACTACTGAAGCTTCATAAATGACCTGGAATCAGGACAGTAAAACTGCAGAGGATATCCCCAAATTACTCAGGATGAAATTTTTAAGAGCTCTAAAAGAAGTTCTTACTGTTAAGCAACAAAATGGCAAATGAGATTAAATGGAAGTTTCATTTCAAGGCAAAAAAAAAAAAAAAAGCAAGATAACAGCTATACTAACAAGAAAAGAGACCTTGGGATTTTAATATAGAGTTCAGTTTAAATATCCATGCTTGTACTGTCTTGGTAAAAAAGCTGAATTTGATTTTAGAGATTACTAGGAAAGACCGCATCATGAACTTCCAGGCACCAAAATGTTAGCTGTTCTATTTTGAGAAGTTATTTGCAAAGCTGTAACACAATATCATTCAACACAGGATCTCACATTTACATACTACTATCTCCTTTCAAAACAAAAACTTAGTAAAATTATGCCAAGTAAGTACATTAAGGTAAACTGTTTCCAAGAACAGTGGATATAAAACTGTACAATAAACAGATATAAAATAATATTCCTGTGCCTAATTCCAAAATAGATTTGGCATATATATATATATATATATATATGTTAACAACAATATTTTAATATTTTTTAGTATACTAGCACACCATAAAGCATGAAATGCTGTTTAGGATATTCACAGATATCTCCTTAGAATAAAAGCACACACGTGCATACATACATACATATTCCTGTATAGTCACCTATTCAATGTACTGCCTCTCTACCATCTGAAACTGTTTCATGTACCATTACACACCTCCTTCCCCATCTATTTACCTCTTTCCTTTTCAGCATGTATTGGTGAGTCTACTAAGATCAGATGGGGCAGGAAAAAAAACTGCAAGGCCCTGAATCATTCAACCAGATATACACAGCTTGGCCAGGTTAAATTAGTACAAAATTTATGTATCTTTTAAAACAGAGACGACCCCATCCATTTAGGTTACATGCCTGGCTAAGCTACATCCGCCGAAGTCCATCACCATTAATACATTCTCCCCTTATTCAGAATAACATTCAGCGAGGGACAGCAGCTCTTGAGCTCTGTGGCCTGCACAGAGGCAGCCCAGAAACAGTGGCTGCGTCCTTACAGTTTCAAATCTCCATAGAATATCCCAGTTAAATAAGGCGAAAAGCAAAAACCCTACAAAACACCCTCTGCCACACCAAACGCGCTTCAACTGTGTCTCCTGTAAGGACACCCTGAAGGGCATCTCAGCCTGCAACTGGTCCCTTCCCAAGGTAACTAGGCCTTTTCCATTAAGCTGCTTGACCTTATTATTGGAACGGTGTCTCCAAGCACAAGTTAATAAGCTATCACGTCGATGCCTAAAGAATTAGGTAAAAATACCTCTTTTTTGCTGGGCTGGGAGGGCAACAACTCTCTCAACAAGCCCCTCAGCCAGCCTTCCACTCCCAGCCGTCGCCCCTCACACACGGCCCTGCCTTTCTCCCCTCACGACCTCCATTTTCTCCCTCCACACAGGCCCCCGCGCCCCGCGCCCACCTTCCGGGATTCCAACCGTTCTTTTAACCCCTGGCGACCACCCACTCACCCACCCCGTCGTGAAAGGAGGAGAACGGGAGGGAGGGAGGGGGAATGTTCTGTTACTATAGAAACTCGCGCTTCTTGGCGTCCTCGCTCTCCCCTCCTCCCCGACGCCTCAGAAGGTCGACAGACCGTGGTAATTTCTTCCCTCTCGGCCTAACGGCGAGAGGGGCAGCGGCGGTGTCGAGAGTGGTCGCGTGGGTCGGCGGTGGGGGAGGGGCGGCGGCGGTTGTGGTCGCGAGGAAGGAGAGACAGAGATACCTGCCGGGTCACGTGAGGGACGCAAGGCTGGGGCGCTCTCGAAAGAGAGAGAGAGAGAGAGAGACAGAGATGCTCGGCCGAGACGAAAGGAAGGCGCCGGGAACGAGGGAGCGGCCACGCCCCCTTTCGCTGGTTGGGCGCGCGCTGAGATAATGCCGGAGGGGCGGGGGAGGGGCCACGCGCCGGGGAGGTTGCTGTCCGCGCGCGGGGCGGTGCTGGACTGGAGGAGAAGGGCCCTGCCTCGCGCGCTCCGAGCCCAACGGTTCCAGGGAACGTCTGAAGAAATTCGCCTCAGTGCCTGGGAAAGCAGCTGTCACTTTTGTACGACTTTCCCCCTCTCCTTGGCATCTTCTGTCTATATCCCGCCCCCCGCCAAGGACGCCAGACCTACCGCTCGAACGTTTACACCGCTCGAGTGAACCATTGGCCATTTCCGCACCCGCCTGTTATAGCGCGATGATTCCACTTTCAACCTCCTCTGGAATCCTGGGGTTTGCAGCTTCGGGCCCCTCCCGAAACTGCAAACCCCAGGATTCCAGAGGAGGTTGAAAGTGGAATCATCGCGCTATAACAGGCGGGTGCGGAAATGGCCATTGTTTCATGGTTTTTTTCCTCCAGCTGCAAGCAATATCTGAACAGGCTTTGTAGGGCTTTCTTTCAAAGACTTGTGAAGCCATCGCTTCCTGCTTAGGGAGCCGACTTAGCTCAATAGTAATCTCTTTTTAATTAATTTATATTTCGCCTTTTCCTCAGCACTGGATTCAAGAGCGTGCGCAACATTTAAAAGCACAACACATTTAAAAAAAAAATCACACGAAAGTGAAAACATGAACTTTGATTTTAAAAACAAAAAAGCACAATTTAACACTGCCACTAAAAAAAGACACTTAAAAAAACATTATAAAATACAAATAGTAATGGCCATAACAACCTCATGTGACCCTCCAGAGGAAGCTCCCAGGATGCTCACCCTTGGCTGCCCAGGCTAAAAGTCTAGGAGTTGCAGTCCAGCAACATCTGAAGAGCCACAAGATTTTCATACCAGGCTCAGGGAGGATCACATGTGGTTCCCCAGAAGGACCTGTTGTTTGAGTTATTTGATCCTGGACGTTCTTTAAAAAGCAAGTGTGGCCAAATTAATGCCCAGATGCCTCCAGAAGCAGTCGCTGACTGTTTAAATAGGTTGCAGGGCCTTGTGCTGTTTAACACTTTTAAAATAGCTGGGGTTTTTTTGGAACCATAAGGTCTGGAAACCGAGCCCTGTGAGGAAAGGCTTAGGGAGCGGAGTGTGTTTAGCCTGGAGAAGACTGAGAGGAGATGTGATAGCCATCTTTAAAGCTTGTTTTCTGCTGCCCCAGAGGCTAGAACACAATTCAAATTACAAGAAAAGAGATTCCACCTAAACGTTGCAAAGATCGTCTTGATTGTAAGAGTTGTTTAGCAATGAAATAGACAGTGCAGGACTCCCCTAATTTAGAGGTTTTTACATAGGAGTTAGATGGCATCTCTTGGGAGTGCATTAGTTACATATTCCTACATGGCAGGAGATTGGACTAGACGGCCTTTATAATCCCCTCCCATTCTGATTCTATATTTCACTTTTTAGTATCTGAATCTCCTTTCTCAGTGTGTTTCTGTTCATCCTCCCCACTCCCTCTCTCTTTCCGTTCCCTCTTCTTCCATTTCTTCAGGATGCTTCTCGTACACCATTGTAGGTGTCTAAGATGTTTGTGTTTATACCCAGCAGTGTGCAGTGTGGATATCGCAAACAGTTTCTAAAAACAGTATTGGACACTCCAAAAAGAGGCCTGTTGCACCTCCTTGTTGACTGTACTCTCTGTGACAAGCCTAAGTTGGGGGCTGTGGCAAACTAGCTTTTCATACATTATCCTGAATAATAGTTACAGCATAGTTAGAAAAATATACCACCAAGGGATTGGATGTACACCTCATACAACTTTAAATTAATGAATGCATTTTAAAAACCAAACAATTCAAAGCTAAACAAGCTAAGGGCCCCTTCATATCCACACCAAATTTCCAATTGTCCAGACTTCACAGTTTTGGAAATGTGGCATGCACACTCTCCTTCTATCTATTGTTGTTGTTGCTGCTGTTGTATATTACGATGATAATTAAATGGCTCACTAAATTAGCACAAAAAGTACCACTCTATGAAAAAAAACATCTGGCATCAGAGTTTGGCATCAACAATCCTGGGGATCAGGAAGACCCATCATTCTGAACGGAAGAAACAGCTGCTGTCTTAGGTTTGCAATAGACTGCCCTTTCTCTTAGCCACTGCATTTTGAGGTAACTCAGATGACAGCCATCTAGCACAGCCTGGAGCTAAACAGTAGCATGACTCCTATCCGTTTCATAACCTCACCATGCTCCAGCTAAGCACATATGCATGCATAAGTCACACGATGTATGCAGTGCCAAAAAGTCACCATCAGAATGTGGACATATTCTGCCAATAAGGATGGAAGCAGAGTTACATAGCATGTTCCTCTGTGCCTTGTCTTTGCACATTGCAATTACATATTGTGCATTTCATGTTACAGTTGCACTCTGTATTTTGTGCATTGTGGTTGTTAATTATATATTTCACACTGTTCATAGCCCATAGTCATTGACTTGTGTTGCTCCACGTTGCTATTCTGCATGGGAGTTGTGTAGTGCTCACATAGTGTACCTCTATGTGCAGAAAAGTATGCTACTCTGAGGGGATGTTGGATTGTTGCCATAGTGAGGGGGTGGGGAATAACTAGTGATAGCCACAATCGGCAGCTATCAGGAGCCCAGCAGCAGCACCATGCCAAGAACGTTCTATTGCCAACACATGTTTTGTTTTGTTTATGTTTCAGTCTAGACCTGACAGACACTATTAAATAAAGCAGTTTTGTGAAATTCCTTCCTTTATCTAGTATATTTCTCATATTAATAGAGTGAAAAGTCATTAAGACAATAATCAGATTAAAGTATATGCAACAATTGTCTCGGCAACATCATGGAAGAAAATCAGGAAGGATAAAGCAACAAGTTGGTCGCTGCACAGAGAAAATGGCGAATTACTAACAGGGGGAAGAGAAAAGGCAGAACTACTTAACACCTTCTTTGCCTCAGAAGGATACAAGCACTCAACCTGGTGGTTGGGGAGCAGGGGAGGAAGCAGGAGAAATGAGGTATATAATAGGTAGAGAGATGGTACAGGAATACCTGGCCACACTGGATGAATTCAAGTCTCCAGGGCCAGATGAATTGCATCCTAGGATATTAAAAGAGCTGGCAGAGGTCATTTTGGAACCGCTTGCTATAATCTTTGAGAAATCTTGGAGGACAGGAGAAGTTTCAGCAGACTGGAAGAGAGCAAATGTTGTCCCCATCTTCAAGAAGGGAAAAAAGAGGACCCAAATAATTATCGCCCAGTCAGCCTGACATCAGTGCCCGGAAAGATCCTGGAGCAGATCATTAAGCAGTCAGTTTCTAATCACTTAGAAAGCAATACGGTAATCATGAGAAGTCAACATGGATTTCTCAAAAATAAGTCATGCCAGACTAATCTTATCTCTTTTTATGATAGAGTTACTAGCCTGATAGATGAAGGGAATGCTGTGGATGTAGCATATCTCGATTTCAGTAAGGCCTTTGACAAAGTTCCCCATGACATTCTTGCCAAGAAGCTGGTAAAATGTGGGCTGGACAGGGCTATTGTCAGGTGGATCTGTAACTGGTTGACTGACCGTTCCCAAAGGGTGCTCACCAATGGCTGCTTTTCATCCTAGAGAGAAGTGAGTAGCGGGGTGCCACAGGGTTCTGTCCTGGGCCCAGTGCTGTTCAATATTTTTATCAATGACTTGGATGAAGGAATAGAGGGCATGCTCATCAAATTTGCAGATGACACCAAATTGGGAGGGGTTGCTAATACGCCAGAGGACAGGATCAACATTCAAAATGACCTGGATAGATTGGAGAGCTGGGCCAAGGCTAACAAAATGAAATTCAACAGAGAGAGGTGTAAGGTCCTACACTTAGGTAGAAAAAATGGAATACAGAAATATAGGATGGGGGACACGTGGCTGGATAGCAGTACGTGTAAAAGGGATCTAGGAGTCTTAATAGACCACAAGTTGAACATGAGTCAGCAGTGTGATGTGGCAGCCAAGAAAGCCAATGCAATTCTCGGTTGCATCAATAGGAGTATGATGTCTAGATCAAGGGAGGTACTGGTACCACTCTACTCTGCTTTGGTTAGACCTCATCTTGAATACTGTGTCCAGTTCTGGGCACCCCAATTCAAGAAGGATATTGACAAGCTGGAGCAAGTCCAGAGGAGGGCGACCAAAATGGCGAGGGGCCTGGAAGCCATGCCCTATGAGGATAGATAGGGTATGTTTAGTCTGCAGAAGAGAAGGTTAAGAGGGGACATGATAGCCATGTTTAAATATTTGAAGGGATGCCATGTAGAGGAGGGAGTGGGCTTGTTTTCTGCTGCTCCAGAGACCAGGACAAGGAGCACTGGATTCAAGCTGCAAGAAAAGAGATTCCACCTGAACCTCAGGAAGAACTTCCTGACGGTCAGGGCTGTCCGGCAGTGGAATATGCTGCCTCAGAGTGTAGTAGAGTCTCCTTCTTTGGAGGTTTTTAAGCAGATGCTGGATGGCCATCTGTCGGAAGTGCCTTGAGGGTGTTCCTGCATGGCAGGGGGTTGGACTGGATGGCCCCTGTGGTCTCTTCCAACTCTACATTTCTATGATTCTATAAGTTGTTTTTATTTTAATTTTTTTCAGAAGTGGAAATGGATTTAGTAATCATACAAATTCTAAGAGGTGCAGAAAGAAAATCAAGATACCCATGAGCTTACTGTTGCAGCTTCCATGACCTTGACAAAGTAAATGCTTACAATTACTAATAATAGAATTGTATTTCTGTGTTATCTGCTGGAAAATACAAAGAAATGACAGCAACACAGCATTGCAATGTGGACTCAGTTATTCATTTAGCTTCCTATCACACCTCCTTTCCTTGATTTTTTTTCCCAAGGTACAAATTTGCTTTGATTATGTTTGTGGTTGCTTTTGCTGTGCCTTGTGTAACCAAGGTCTGTAATGTGCAGGATTGATTAAGATTGTCACCTCCCATTGTATAAATATCAACATGTATCCCAATTTTTTTTCTAGGATGGGATGCAGTGGAAAGAAAGGGAATACATTAACCTGACCTAGAAAGGAACAAAGCAAATGAAAATACTGTAATTCATTCAGTTGAGAAGTGGATTACAAAGATGGCTTCACCAAGATCAAGCTAACCTCACTGACTAACTTATAAAGAAGAACGTAAAATAGCAAAGAAAGCTTTGTAACATAATTTAACAGATCAGAATGCTGATTATAAGAGTACATCATAGACCACTGTACTGAAAATAATTTTAAAAAATAAAATTTGTATTTCTGATTCTGGGGAAAAGTCATTACAGAATGTTTCTGGATTTATGAAGTAGTATTTTTAAAAAAAGATTGCACATCACTCTAGAGAACTTTGGCTAGTGTGTGGTTTAAAACTGGAATAAATAAATGACAATGCAATCCAAATCTCTTAAGATTTTGGCTTCTAGTTACTTCCCTTCTTTTTCCATTGTTTTCTGTGTTGCATAGCAGAATTATATGTTGTAACTACTGAATCCCAGCTATTTTACAAACATCTATAATGCTTAATGCACTATTTTATTACAGAGTCTCACAGTCTATGACAGCTGTTGTCCTGCTTATTCATTCTTTCACTCACCCTTTGCCTGATCTTCTTTTCCCATTGACTTCAATGGGTAGTTGATGCTCAGAAAAATAGCACAAAAACTGCAAGAGGAGTAAAGTTTGAGGTCAAATCCACATGTGATTTTAATCCTTTATACATACTCCCCTCCTATTTTACATAAACTCTTAGAAGTTTTGCAACAAACAAAAAGAACACAGCAACAAGATTAACTCTTTCTTATGTTCTGAGAGGCACAAATTTACACATGCCATACTAGCAACATTCAGAGTGACTGGAAATGAAAAGAAACTGTGTGGATCTCTTTCACTGGAAGACAGACATTGAAGAAAATGCTTCAAATTATAGTTAAGTTTTCCAGGCACTTAAATTTTCTTCCATGGTTTAAGAATAGTCCACTGAACTAATCAAAACCCTAACAATGCCAATGTGAACAGAAATACATTCTTCCTTTGTTACATCATATTGTACTCTAGCATTGGAAACTAGTAGCCAGCCTTATAAAGTAAGAGTATTCCATTGTTTTATTTATTAAAAGTCTTGTATGTTTGTGTTATCATAAACACTGCTTTGTGAATGGACAGTACATATGTTTTTCATAAATTTAAGCCTTATTTGTCATAGTCTGTAAATTTCCATTAACTTTTGCTCTGATCTCATTGCTTTTTTCCTTTTTCTTTTCTTTTTCCCTTATCAATTATGTATGAGGTCAGCCCTCCATATCCATGGCTTTTGTATCAATGGATTCAGACAACTACAGCTTGAAAATATTTTTTAAAATCCCCAAAAGCAAACTTTGATTTTGCCATTTTATATGAGGGATGCCATTTTACTACATCATTGAACATGATGGGACTTTAGCATCCACAAATTTTGGTATCCACGGGGTGGAGGGTGGGGCGACTGGAACCAAACCCTAGCAGATACCAAGGGCCCATTGTATGTACCTGCTGCTTCATATATTTGATGGAATACTTCCCAAATGTTTGTGCCAGAATAAATGTGTAGAGTTTTAAGATATTACAAAATTCTTTGTTGCCTTTCTGAACAGTGCGTCTTTCAAACATCCCACGATACTATAAGTCAAGAACTACTACCAACCAAATGTTTTCTTTTTTGCTTATTGAACTTCTAGGCTTCCTATTATAACATTTTGACATTCATATGGTTTCACTGCTATATCCTCTTATGTTACAATTTTCCATTTCAGTTTCTGGCCTTCATATACCTCAATATAGGCCTTCTAGAAACTGTATTAACAGCAATCCCCAAAAACCTTTTTCAAATGCGATTTGCGTGACTTCTACATCAGATTCCATTGCTACAACAGTCCCCCCAACACACACACACACACACACACACACACAGAGTACTTGCTAAAGGCATTGACCTGTCCCAGTTCCATTGATGTCCATTAGGGTGAGAAGATATTAATGGTTGATTTTACATCCATCCCACCCACCCTCTGGGCTCAAGCCATCATCTTTCAAAGAACCAAATTGCATAGGGCAGCAACTGACAGGTGTTAAGCAAGAACAAAGAATTCCTATGACAATTTTCTGCCCTGAGATCTTTTATGTTTTCTCCACAGCTTTTCTTTTTATTCTTACCTATGCCAGTACATTTAAGTTATAAATGTTTCCTAATACAGCTTGTCCTTTTGGAAATGGTGATCTCATGTACTTGGATGGTCTCAGAGCAAACTGAAAACTGATAGGTCCGCAGATGTTGGAAAAACTGTTTCCTTTCTAAACATATATTGAAATTGCCAATTTAATGCATCTATCCTCCGTCATTTCCCCCATTGTCTTCTCAGATTTAGCAAAATGGTGTGGAAATTGCATAGGGTAGCAGAACACTCTCAACATAACTTAAATACCTCAGTATTCATTAATTTAAATTTCCTAACCTCAATGAGAATTTCAAACCCTCTTGCACTGAATGGGACCTATTTACTGACAGAGTACATTAGAAGAACATCTGCTTTGCTGCTGCTGTGTTTGTTTCTTGTTTGTGAAACAAAAGCCTGTATCATATCATCCAACTGTCCTTGTTTGGTAAGAACAATCCTGATTAACCTTCTCTCATCCTAAGGTCTCTTTTTCTTTCTCCTCTTCTCATTTTCTCCCTTCATTCTCAGTCTACTTCAGTTGCTGCAAACTGAGGCCATTTCTGCACTACACAGTTGTAATGCTATTATTCCACTTTCAACCTCCTGTGGAATTCTGGGATTCATAGTTCACTGAGGCCAAAGAGCTCTCTGGCTGAGAATTCTAAATGTCCTTCCCTAAACTGCAAACCAGGATTCCATAGGATGTTGAAAGTGGTATAATAGCACTATAGCAGTATAGTGTGGAAATGGCCTGAGTTCAAAATAAAAAAGTAGTTTCTGCTCAATTAACTTAGCAGGAAGGAAAGGAATGGGTTGAATCTTGCCCATCCTTGTAGGGTAAACCAAAAGCAAAGAGCTGCAGCCTCTCTTAGATCATGTGTTCTTCCTCATTAATAATCTTCGCCATCTTGATTACATTCTAATTGTGCTTGGCCACATGTGTCCCAGTTTTCATCTGTGAAATTTTGGAGCGTTTGCTGCGTGTGTGAAATAGCTTTTTTTTTTCACATGCCAAATAGCTCTTATTTCATTGTGGACCTGAAAAGCAATAAATACTTTTAACTAATAAATGGCCTAATCAGAAAGCCACACCATTTTTAGAAAGGTGACGGAAACTTGGATCTAGAAACATAACTGTATTCATAGCTCTGAACAAATATTTGTCACCACATGCTGATATAAAGTTTTGATTGGCTCTGGAAGAAATACTTGTTTAGAAGAACTAGCAACTTTTGATTCTAGTATCATTTCCATCAAATACCTATGGTATTTTAATTCCAGAAAGGAGTCACAGCTAGAAGTTAAAGCATAGTAAGGGGATTCAAGTTCATCCATTGGAGTGAGAGCCTAAGACTACTCTACTTCTTCCATTCATTATATTGGGAGTGTATAACAAGCAGCATTTGAAAATGTATCAAAAATGGAAACACACTTAGAAAATCCAAGAAAGATAGAAAATGCTGTTTCAATTACAAGGTTTGGTTTAATATGAGGTACAGAATTGAGCATTGGGCAAATAAAAAAAATAAGCATATATCAACTGGCTAAGCTAAATTTCAATTTCATATAAACAACAGTGCTCTGCTCAGGATCACTAGCTCTTAAGCACAATGTAGACACATTCTTACATTGAAAATCAGGATGACAGAATGGGGTTTTTCGTATTCTGTTGTTTGTGGCTACAATAAGTCATTCCAGCCCAACTTCTACCTGACCTGGAAAAGAAGAATGGCTTAAAATGGTAACCAACATCATAGCCTTTAAAGCAAGAATAGTCAAACTGTGGCTGTTTGTGTGGCCCCAGAGACCTCCAGGAGTCCAAAAAGAAATGTTTGTCAAGGTTTTTTTCCAAATCTTTTTTTTTCTTTTTTTTTCTTTTTAAATTTTATTTTATTGTGCCTCAAAATCTCCTTTAGGAGACCTGGGGGCATTTTTGACATGTCCCTCCCATACCATTTTGAGCCCAGATGAATCCTTTCTAAAACCATTTTTTTTAAAAAGGAAATGGCCCAGGGAGGCCTAAAACATGTTGAAAATGCCCCCACATCCTGGAGGCATTTGGAGACAAAACTTTTTTTTGTTTTTAGTAGTAGGAGGAGGTAGGGTTGGCTCTTCAGTGTCTCCTGGGTGTTAAAGCGATCCCCTAGCCTCACTCAGTTGCCTACCCCTGCTTTAAAAGCAGTAAATATACTCTTGAATAACATTTACAGGGTGTAACAAGCTGGTGACAATCAAAACCAATAGCAGCTTTCCTCCAGATTGAATTACATTGCATTGTGTTGGACCACAATACTGGAGGATGCCTCTCATGTGGATTTGATAAATGTAACCCAGCTCATTCGAAGAACACCCAATTGAGGAAGCCTGGTACCCACAAGATGTCCAAGATGTCCAGTGTCTGCTAGCTGGTACCTGTGTTATAGCCCCCCACACACCCCAAGATTAATATGGTGATTCACAAAATATTATTTATTTAATTAATTTAATTAATTTAATATTATTTAATTATTTAATTGGCAACTACATTAATTGGCATTGATATAAAATGGAACCTGAAGTGACTAGAAGATCAAACTGGGCAGAGGAAAATTACTGACTGAAAATGTGTGATTGCAAGGCAAGTCAGCCAACACCCCTTCTAGGTGTAGCTGAAGTCATTGTCAGGCAGATTACCAAGCAACTCTAGAGATAATAGGCTTAAGCTGAAGCTGGAACATACAACAATCATATAGAACATACAATTCCATACAATGGTCAAAAGGGAAGTTCTCACCAAACAGTGATTGTTTCAACCCTGTTCCCTCACACCTGGACATCTCCCTGCTTTGTCTCCCAAACGCCTCCACAATACAGAGCTATTATGACAGCCATTACTTCTTTGTCACCTAAACACTAAGACCATTAACTCTGTCCAGACTCCATTGTCTGTGTTGCAACTCCCATTGTCCAGTCAGCCAGGAGAGCCATTCACAGTAATACCCACAGTGTAGTTTTTGGGTATAAAAACCTTCAATTTTGAGCAATTCAGTGGAATCTCTCATCTTGCTGAATGCCATGCTGTAGTTCCAATTTCCAAATGAGAACTATCCTTAGGTGCAGACTTAAGCCATATTGCTGCTTTCCTAGCCACTCTCCAAATCAGTAATTATCACCCAAACCCTAAAATTCCCCTATCCACAACTTTCCTTCCTTTATCCTTTGGCTAGCTCTTGCGTGAGTGTGTGAGTGCTTGGATCTTTTGCATGTGTGAGTGAATTCCCCTCAATAGTGCACAGTTTAGCTTATTTTGGAATTTCTGACTGGTTCTTTCCTGCATGACCCTGTAAACATTGGTGGAAATATCTTGTTAAGTTACCCATCTCCCCCAGGCATCCTAATTCCGAGCTAATGAATTCCACTCTGTCACATGGAGGTACTCGCATCATGGGTGGACCCCTGAGTCACCTACATTTTGGGGTAACACCTGGGGTTTTAGATCCAACCCAGTTTAATTCTTTTTTACAATACCAAAATGGTCTGAATTGGTTAACAATTTTGTTATGGAAATCCAGATCCATTAAAGAAAGGCTGAGCCATCCTTTAAGTAAATCTCAGACTGGGCACTGTGATCATTTATGTTGGAGATAGCCATTATTTTATCATTGATCCAAATTACACTCTAGAATAGAAAGGAAGCTGACTGGCTTTATATACATGTGGGATATGATTCCAGTCCTTTGTCTCCTTTTAGAACCACATGAATGAAGGAAAAATACCATGTAAAAGATGAATGTCAGTTCTGCAAGAAATTTTGCACATGCTTGGAAAGTCAAACTCTGCTCAGGCAGACAAAATGTAGCTAGCTAAGTTAGAGTGATGTTTTGATTTTGTTCTAAAGCCCTGTGGTTTCCTTTTTTTTCTTCTGTGTCTGAAATTTCTTTTCTCAAATCAACTTTATATACCTTATAAAATTTATATATGTGATAGTTGTCTTCACTGGTTTTACCAGACACTCCACTGAAATTTCCTATATGAAGTTCCAATTTGTGAACTAATGATATTATAAAAGAGGTCATTAAATTTTGTGCTCTCTGGATTTGGGAAACGTTCCTTTCTATAGTACTTCTTATTGCTGCTGCTGGAAATAATCTACAGGAAGACCTTTGTTAATAGGCAAAGTAGGGAATGTGTGAGCATGTCATTGGACTGTATCTCTTATCACTCATCAGCATTAGGTAAACAAATTGGGAGTTGTAGTCCAGCAATATCTGCATGTGGTCAGTGGCTGGGCACTGTGGGAAACAGGACATTGGATTAAGTAGACCTTTGTTTTGATCCAGCAAAGCTTACTTAACGATTACTGTCAGGCCATTTCTGTCCTACACTCTTATAGTGCTATTATTCCACTTTCAACATTCTGTGGAATCCTGGGATCTGCAGTTTAAGGAGGGGCATTTAAGAATACTCAGCCAGAGAGCTCTTGGGCCTCAGTAAACTACAAACTCCAGAATTCCACAGGACGTTGAAAGTGGAATAACAACACTATAATAGTGTAGGGCAGAAATGGCCTTAGTCTTTTCTGAGCTAACTCTGCAGTTAATTGACATCTTGAGTAGAAAGAGAATAAATAACTCTATGTAAACTGGAGAGGATAGGTGAGTGGGAAAGTCAGAAAGCACACAGAACATCTACCTGAAAGAGATACATTTTAAATACTGTAGTGAAGTAGTCTTTACTCTGGTCTGTCTACATTCTTGTTCTGTCCTGGAGCCAGCTTGTGACTGCACAACACTGAGCTTTTCAAACATAGAGGATGTGACCTTTTAATGATTTTTAGAAGCCTGCAGCAGAGCTTCATCCACCATTATCAACTTGTTTCCTGCTCTACTCATGTTATCAGGTGTTTATGGATGCTCCCTGCCACAAGAAGAGCAATCTTGCTTGTTTGGCCTACAACCTAATTTCTTTCAGTCAGAAACCAAATACTAACTGCACAACTTTATCCATTTTCAATCATTCAAGAAAGCAAGATTTACAATTCATTTTTGATCTTGGTGGTGCCAGGGAATGAATGAATACATTTATTTATATCCTGCCCTATGTCATAAGATCCCAAGATAGTTTTGCAATGAAAGTAAATTTTAAAATGATTTAACATTTTTAAAATAACAAGGAATTACATAAACATGATTAATAAAAATATATTAATCAATTTTAGAGATTAAAACAAATGAAAACAGTTTAAATCTATTTACTTTCACAAACCTGAACAAAATATTAGACTCTTGAAGGCTTTAACAGAAAACTATATTTTAACTTGGTGCCAAAACTAAGACAGTGTTGGTCCCAACAGGGCTTTCAAAGGGAGGACCCACAACTGGCCATCACAAAAAAAAAAAAAAAAAAAGGCCTTCTCATATGTTCTCCCACAAGTATTGCTAGTGGGACACAGAGTGTCTCTCCAGTGGACCTCAAGCAGATATATATACCGGTAGGATATTCTTCAAGTGGCAAGGTTCCTGACTCTCAAGGGCTTTCATGGTCATCACCCATACCTTGAATTCAAACCAAAACCATAATGCCTCCCCTCTGGTGCAAATCCTTTTAAACTAGTATGATACAGTTTCTATAAAATATTACTAGCTACAATCTAGCTGCATTCATTTATTATTTGCCCTCAAGGAATTATCTGCACTAATTTATTGATTTGAGATCAATGCAAAAGACAATCAAAAACAGCAACAAAAAAGAACTAACAGTTCAAATAACTCTACTGCAGTGACTGGGAATTGTAATCAGTCAAATTGTATTGTATTTAGTCAAAACTCTTGTTTTTGAATACATACCCGCAGGGAAGACAGTGACAGAAATACCTGATGCTCTTTCTTTCTCGTATAAAGAATATGGAGCAAGTCTGTTGTTTCTACAGTTATATGATTAATCATCCATGCAACATACTCTCCTGTTTAAAAAAGCTTTCTTTATTATTTTTATTGCATAGTCTTTGATGTATTTTCTTCTAGATTTAAGGAGGAAGAAGTGTCAATATTTTGCTTTGTTTTGTTTTTAAACCATGCATCGTTTTAGGGCTTTTCCATTTCAGAACAATAGATGAACAGCCAGGTGCTTCAGAAAGAAAAAGAGTTCCCCATCAGCACATGCCCCGTGGTATTTTGAAAAGTGCAGCTCATTTTGGGAAACTTCTCTCCGCACCCCCCCCCCCTTGGCTAATGAAGATTTTGAAGCCCCAGTGGCTGTGTCTGATTGCAGTTGCTGAAAAGGTGCCTCACTTAGGGGTTTATTTGCACTAATCAACACCATGTTGTGCCTCAAAGCTAAAGTTCTCTTCAGAGGTAATGCCCCCACTGTGCTATTCTGCAAGAACTAAAGAGCAATTCTGTTTACTTTTGTGCTTTGCACCATATCTATTTTTAATGGAATGTTTTGAAGCCACTTTCCAAACCTGTTGTACGGATAGAAGGATTGTAATTTCTTTTTAACACCTTCCTTCCACATCAACCTTCATTGTCGATGTAAAGCATTCATGGTTTTTAAACAGCTCACAGCTTAGATATTGAATCCATTAAAAAGACAGATTGACTAGATGGTGGGGGGTCATTGACAGGCGCTTACCAAGTATCACTCCTCTTTGTTTTGTGGCAGTAGCCATTTAAAAGTCTTGCTTCTGCTGTGTGGTTTGATGTCACTGGTATGCAGTCTTAATTTTAACACATAACCAAGATGATACCTTCCATCCAGTTTGTATATATCGGCATACTTCCACAAAATGTCCTGTCTGGTAAAAAAATTAGTAGAGAAAGTAGACTTCAATTGTTGTTGTTGTGTGCCTTCAAGTCATTTCTGACTTTAGTGACCCTATCAGACCATATCTTGGCAGAATTTGTTTAGAGGGAGTTTACATTTGCCTTTCTCTGAAGCTAAGAAAGTGTAACTTGTCTCAGATCACCCAGTGGGTTTCTGTGGCCAAGTGGGGATTCAAACTCTGGTCTCTTAGTGTCCAACACTCAAAGCCCTCCACCACACTGGCTCATCTTCAGTTAGTTTAACCAAATCATTGCAATTCTATGTATGTCTAGTAAAAGAGTATACATGTCTATTTCAGCAAGTCTGATGGAATGGATATATAATGGAATAATGGAATAGCAACCTAAATCAGTTATTCAAGGGAAACGTTGCAATGATTGATCTCCTTCTTCTTTGCCTCCTAATTGATTATTGCATCTAGCTTTACAGTAATGCTGGGACTGCGGGCAGAAAAAGCATATTTTTTACTTCTACTTTTTACTTATTTATTTCTTTACTTATTTTACATTTTGTATTAATTTTCAATGTGTTATATTACAGCATCATTGTTAATAGTACCAATGGCAGTCTCAGTTCTGAGAGCACTTGTCCATATGTAGCCAAAACAGCATCCATATAACTCCTTGTGAAGAGGAGCATGATGTTGGCATCCTTGAGAGAAATTTGTGGTTTGCAGTAGTACATAATATATCTGCCACGGACCCAAAATTGATTTAGGAGGGATTAAAAGAAATACCGTGAAGACTATGTGTGCTTGGTGGGCATCTGGTGCTGTACTGAATGTTAGAATGGGAAAACATGGGGTGTGGCAGGAGTGAAATAACAACTTAGAAACAAATATGACTGCCTGGATGGCTGGATGGCTGCCTGGGACTCCAAACAGGAGCACTCCTAAAAGCAAGATTTTTTTCTTCATCCTTCCCAACCCTCATTTCTTGTGCTTTGTGCCTTTTCAGTTGTAAGACTGAGGGAGAGTATTGATTATTGTAAGTCACACTAACAGATTTTTTTTTGGTTCAAGGATGGAATAAAAAAAATTAAAATTAATAAATGAGCATGTTTCAAATCTTACAAATCTCATCTGCCTTCATGCTAAGGATGGGAAACCAGCTGTGTAGTCTTCAGAGTCTGGCTGGTCCGAAGGAACCGAGCAGGCTGCTCTGGCGCCAATCCACAGGTTTTCCAAAATTCCTGAAACTAAATCCAGTACAAAGTGTTTTTAATATTATTGGTCTCTTACCTACACCAATACCCAAATTAACTACATCCAAGGGTATTAAAAGAATGAGCAGAAGTAACCAGAACCACTGGTAATAATCTTTGAGAATTCCTGGAGAACAGGTATAGTCCCAGGAGACTGGAGGAGGGTAAAGGCTGTCCCCCAATTCAAAAAGGGGGAAAAGCGGACCTAACAATTACTACCCAGTCAGCCAGACATCAATACCAGGAAAAATTCTAGGGCAGTTCATTAAACAGACAATCTGTAAGAACTTAGAAAGAAATGCCATGATCACTAAAAGTCAACATGGTTTTCTCAAAAACAAGTCATGACAGACTAATCTTATCTCTCTTTTTAATAGAGTTACAAGCTTGGTAGATGAAGGGATTGCTGTGGATGTAGCATATCTTGATTTAAGGAAGGCCTTTGACAAGTTTCCCCATGATATCCTTGCAAACGAGTTACTAAAATGTAGACTAGACAATGCTACTGTTAGGTGGATTTGTAATAGGTTGACCACCCAAACCTGAAGGGTGCTCACCAATGGCTCCTCTTCATCCTGGAGAGAAGTGACTATTGGGGTGCCACAGGGTTCTGTCCTGGGCACAGTGTTATTCAACATATTTATAACTGACTTGGATGACGAAATAGAGGTCATGTTTATTAAATTTGCAGATAATCCCAAATTACGAAGTGTAGTTAATACCCCAAAAGGCAGGATCAGAATTCAAAATTATCTTAACAGATTAGAGAGCTGGATCAAAACTAACAAAATGAATTTCAACAAGGGGAAATGTAAGGTACTACATTTAGGCCATTTCTATACTACATTGTTATAGTGCTATTATTCGAATTTTAACATCCTACAGAATCTTGGGGTTTGCAGTTTAGGGAGGGGCATTTAGAATTCTCAGCCAGAGAGCTCCTTGGCCTCAGTAAAGTACAAAC
Source organism: Ctenosaura bakeri (assembly GCA_948474755.1). Classification (NCBI taxonomy): domain Eukaryota; kingdom Metazoa; phylum Chordata; class Lepidosauria; order Squamata; family Iguanidae; genus Ctenosaura; species Ctenosaura bakeri. The sequence continues at coordinate 23,314 of CAOLHI010005015.1, read as the reverse complement.
TCCAGAATTCCACAGGATGTTGAAGGTGGAATAATAGCACTATAAGAGTGTAGTGTGGAGATGACCTTAGATAGAAAAAAATAAAATGCATAGATAAGGATGGGTGACACCTGGCTTTATCATAGTACATGTAAAAGAGATCTGTTATAACATACACTGTGGAAGGCTCAGATGAGGAGGAGGAGGAAGAGGAGGCAGAGTGCCAAGAAGCTGTAGCTCTCTCTGAGTCTGAGATGGTCTGGGGCAGCAGGGGATCTTGCTCCCTATCAGGAATTGGCAGAGGCAGCAGATGCTGAAGATAACACATGCACCTCCTTCATTGAGAGAAAAACACCATTCCCAGTGACACTGGGACCAACATTGACCCAATTAGGGACTAATGAGGCAGCTGTGGCCTTGAAGGAGCTCTGATAAATGTCCTAGCAGTTCTGTCTCAACCTTAGTACAACAACTGTCTTATCTGGTTGACTGGCAGTACTCTCTCAAGTTTCTGTTTTGTATTGACCTTGGACTGGCTGAGTCTGGACTATTCTGTTTACTCTTTGCTGACTCATGTAGCTGGACTTCTGGCCTGCTGATACAACTTTTGGACCACCCTTGTGCTTCCTCCTTCATCTTGCTCATATAACCAGTGACTGATCCAGACTGGACTGACTACTTGGCTGCTTCTCACACCAATAATCTGCTGCCTCAGGCACTTGCTAACTTGTGTTCAGAACATGATCCAGGTGCCTTAGTAGATCACAAGCTGAACATGAGTTAACAGTGTAATTTGGCAGCTTAAAAAGCCAATACAATTCTTGGCTGCATCAACAGCAGTATAATGTCTTGGTCAAACAAAGTAATACTACCACTCTGTTCTTCTTTGGTCAGACCTCATGTGGAGTACTGTGTCCCTTTCTGGTCAGCACAATTCAAGAATGATATTGATAAACTGGAACATGTCCATAGAAGGGCAATCAAAATAGTAAAAGGCTTGGAACCAATGCCCTATAAGGAGTGGCATAGGGAGCTGGGTAAATTTACCCTGGAGAGGAAATGGTTAAGAGGTGACATGATAGCCATGTCTAAAAGTCTAAAGGGATGTCATATGGAAGAGGAGGCAACCTCATTTTCTGCTGCTTCAGACTCTAGGACACAGAGCAATGGCTTCAAATGACAGGAAAACAGATTTCATGTGAACATTAGGAAAAGCTTCTTGATGGTAAGAGCAGTTCAACAATGGAATATGCCATCTCTGAGTGCGGTTGAGTCTTCTCCTTTTTGGAGGCAGAGCCTGGATGGCCATCTGTCAGGAGTACTTTGAATGCATGGCAGAGGGTTGGACTGGATGGTCCTTGTGGTCTCTTCCAGTTCTATGATTCTATGAGAATAAGTCTTGCATGAGCTAGGAAAAGATATTAACAGTGGGTAGGAAAAAATAAACTGTACATTCAAGTTGGGAAAGGATCATATGGCAATGCCAGCAAGCCAAATTCAAGAGCCTTACTCTGAGAATATAGATGATGTTTGAGGAAATGTTTAAATAAACAGTGCTATCCATTTTTGCTACTACCATTAAACAGAATCTGGGGAGACCTGAGTTACCTGCATTCTCCTTACTGCATTGCATGATGCAGTAAGAAGATCCTGGCTCACAGCAGAAAGTATTTAACTCTCAGTGTTGGGATTGTGGCTTCCAGCCAGCCCCTGCTCTACAATGAAATGTTTGAAGCTGACAGTTCATTCAATATCATAAAGCCACCAAGCATAACTGGCAAAGTCTGTCATCCATTGCTTTCTGACTTACATCTAAGCTAATAGGGAGTCTGAATTATGACTCTCCCTCCAGACAGGGTCAATCTTTCAAGGCAGAGTTGAGATCACTGACTAGACAGCAGCTGTATTGCTAGAGTGGTGGCATGGGCATTGCATCAAAAGACTGAAGGGAGTTAGCAAATATGCTGGAGGGGGAAAATATTTCCCCTCCAGCACATGTATACATACACACACACACACTACTAAGTTTCATTTTTACTTTAATTTGAACAGTGAGCTTTCCATTCACAGTTTTTCTTTAACTGAGATTTGATTCCTGACCTTTCCATATGTGTTCTATTTAATTGTCTGACTGCTTCAAGTCTGCCTATGTTCCAGTCCATATACTCTATTTGCATTATAACTTCTCATGTCCTAGCAGATTCTCCCAGTTTTAACAATCTCTCTCGTTCTTAATACAAGTAGCATCTCCTCCAGCAACTTCTGGTCAGTGAGAATCAACATCAAGTGCCAGGAAAGGAAACACAGGGCTAACTCCATTATTAGAATAAACTAAAATATACCTATCAAAATTAATGGGACTAAGTCACCAATGACATAAATCCCATTTATTTCAAAGGGTCCATATTTGGACATATTTGACCCATTAGTCAGTTACAGAAGAACTGACTCCTTTTCACTGCCCAGATTGCCAATGTACCACAATTACAAGGCCCTTTCCTCAACTCACCTATTTTCTGCACAGGGGCGCGGTGCTCGTGTGAGCAGCCTCTAGAGAAGGGCTCTTGCTTCCCTGCTTCTTCGGCTCTGCACGAGCTTCCTGCTCAAGCGAGAGCCCCGCCTCTTCCTGTCACAGTGCAGCCTGGGACCTTCCCAGGCTGCACTGAGACAGGAAGCATGACCGGCTTGGTTCTCGAGGCTCCGCACACAAGGTAAGTATGTGCGGGGCCCCAGAGCGATATGCAACCACGCAGCATTTTTGGCTCCAAGCCGAAAATGAAAAAATGCGTGAGCGGTCCCTGCTGGGCCCTGGAGCATTGCGCAAATTTGAGTGCATCGTGTGGACCACTCCTCACATGTGTGCGATGCTCAAGGGGCCCTTTTGCATCGAAAATGCCGTGCGAAAAGGGCCAAAGAAAGAAAGAGCCTAGCATTCATCAATAGGTGGTTGTGTGCTTATCTGACATGGCTGCTGTTTGAGGTGGGTTCCGTGTCAAAAGGCTGTGAGATCTATCATAAAGGATCCATCCAAGGTGCTGAACCTATGTGGTGGTAGGGATCAGTAAGTATCTTGGAAAGCTCTTTTGAGGTTCAAATGAAAAAAAAACAAAAACCCTGAGCACTACCTGACTAATATGGAATCTCACTACCCAACTAACATGGAATCTTCCACTCCTCACTGTGGGTTTGTACAGCTGTTTTAATGTGGTAAACCTGCTATCAGCTCTGTTCTCAACATAACTGTGGGATATGAATAGTACACATGCTTACTTAGAAGTCAGTCCCACTATCAGTATCAATGCAGTGTTAGTCTGTCTCTTAAACTCTAGGGAAAGTGAGGAAGATAAAATGAAGGGGACCTACATTGTCCCCAATGCTGCAAATGAAAGATATGTGAACATGAAAGGATTCTCAGACATGGGAAGAATTAATCTTGTTGACATATTCTTCAAAGGAGTGTATCTGACTTAAAACTAGTAGCGGCTACCAGAATTCCAGTTTTAGTGGTATGTGACCATTCATTGGCTCCATTTCATACTGAATTATCAGTGATTTTTGCCAGATTGGCATGGAGACCAATTTAGATATGAATTGGTCAAAGATGTGAATCAAATAATGGGAATATGCAAAAACTGCAAATTTACAAAGTGTTGTAGGAATGGTCACTTTGTTTAAAGGGATCAAAAACCTCAAATCAACACTCTGGCTCTTAGGGGGGGGAAATAGGCTCAAAGTTAGTTTGGTTTAAAGGGGGGAAAACTTACTACAGTGACAGTTACTCAAAACAAAGGGCATTGACAGAACTAATGAGTCGTATTGTGCCATTGCCCTCTACTGGACACTGTTCTAACATAATTTTTAAATGCATACTCTATGTTATCCAAACAGGGATAACAAGCTCATTTTCCCAGTGGCAGTATTATGTAGTCAAAATAAGCACCATACACACAGAAGGGGAAGATATCAGTAGTTCTGAGGAAACACCAAGACTTGCAGAAATTTAAAGAAGGTTTTAGGGGTTGAAATGCTGAGTAAATAAAATTAAAAAAAAAAAAAACCCAGTGAAGACTGAGCATGCTGAGAGACCTCAAAATGCTGGATTTCCATTGGAGAGGCAGAAACAGAAAACAGAATGTGAGAATGGAATATCGCAGAACAGGAGTGGCTGCCAAGCACAGGGACACCTCATATCTGTAGTTACAGGATTCATGTGTCACTATTTTATGTTGCTCCTGGTTTGCTAACTAATATGAATGACAATGTGATTTGGACAGAAGAGTGCTTGAGGTGTGGCATAAATAGTTAATGTTCTTCTTAACAGCCAGTGGCAAAGCCACTGTTGTTGCTTGTTGCTTTTTTCTGGAGAGAAGGAAAAGGGAGGGAAAGAGAGGAGTCCCAAGTTTTGCTACCTCCACCAACCCAGCCCAGACTTGCCATGATTCTCCAGTGTCCTCTCTTCCCATAGAATGCCAGCTTCCAGTAAGTGCTGTTCTTGGAACTTCTCTTAACTTGACATAGTTAATAATATGTAACAATGCATTGGGATACAATGTACCAAGAAACAGTAAAAAATGTGATAACAGAAAATACAGCAACGTGATGTGCTTGCCTACAAAGAAGAGTAGAGTTGCCATTGCAAAAATAGGATTATTTTATTCTCCTGCCGTAGCATAATCAATGTTACTATTCTTTATCCCAGGAGGGAAAATCAAGTCAAGGGCTCTGCAGAAAAGCATAGAGAAAAGGAACAGTTGTGTGTGTGTGAATGTCTCTTGTATGTCAGTAAAATGTTTCTGTTTTGTGTCAGAAGAAAGCTTACCCCACAACTCTTTACCACCCACTGTGTGACATGAACTATCAACACATTAGTTGATGTTTCCACTGGGGCACGAAAAACAAGGAAGCCATATATTTGATATTCATCAATTTATCACACTGAAAGACAATCTCTTACAAGAAAAAAGAGATAATATTGGTTCTTTGTGAGATTCCAAGCAGCAAACCATGTCTGGGATGACAGTGGAGGAAAAAAAACATATCTCAAATTCTGATAGATGCCTTCAGAACAGCATTGCTATTTTCAGAGTCATAGCAGGGTGCTGCTCAAACAAATAGTAAAATGACTAGACTACCAACACTCTTTTCCACACTACATTTGCTTCATGGGTCCCATATTACAATGAAAATATTGCGGCCAATTGTGTGAATCAGTGGTTTTGGAAGTGCTCCTTGGGCACCTTTCTTCAAAACCTATAACCCAAAACCCCCACCTGGACATCAAGCATAACTAGCAACTTCAAACACCTCTCTTTCCTGCAAGGAACTATAAGAAATGGGATTTTGTCACATATCTCTATTAGATTTATATAAATTACAACCAGAAATGGTGGTTTAAAAGCAGTGTGGGAGGCAGATGAAGTTGTATGTATAGCAGAGGTGAGATCCAGCATGACGTAGTGGTTTGAGCACTGGATTACCACTCTGGAGACCAGGTTTTGAATCCTCAACTGGCTGTAAAAACCTACTGAGTGATCTTGTACAAGTCACATTCTCTCAGCCTCAGAAGAAAGCAAAGACAAAACCAGCTCTAAACAAATCTTGACAAACAAACAAAAAAACCCATGATAGAGCTAGGGTTGCCAATAAGTCAGAAACGAAGGCACGCAGCAATAAATATCAGAGGTAAGGTGGAATAAGATATGGAAACAGAGACCATTTCCGCACGAAACTGTTATAGCACTATAATTCCATTTTCAACATCCTATGGAATGCAGTTTAGGGAGGGGCGGCCGGCTGTTATCTTGCAAAATTAGAGAAATAACATACAAAGTAGTGCACCTACGATATTACACTGCTGTGAAATTGTTTCATGTATGTATCTCCCCCTTTCCTTTTTGGTGAAGATGCTGCCCCATTAAAGGCATGTAGATGGAAATATTGTGGGGATGCCCAAGAGTTCATGAATTGTGGTTCAACATATCTCATATTTTTTTCAGATGTATTACCATGCATTGTAACCCAAACTCATTATTGGCACTACTGTCCATCCAAAATAGCACACAGGGACAAATATTCCATGAAAACCTCCTATACTTCATTCTCGAAAGCACACCACTGGATGTCTCCAACTATTTTATCACAGTTCAGTGCCAATTTGAAAAACTTTGGAAGGCTGCATTAGCAGAATAGCATACCCACTACAACAGGTTCCTTCAGGGAGCTTCAAATAAGACCAGACATATGGTTCCCATTCTTTACATATGTTAACAGAGGTAAACCACCTAACAAAAATAATTCTTGTTGAACTTAGTTGATTCAATCCCTCTTTTTGTAACAGTGTAAAAATGAGACAGCTGGCTATTTGATATTTAGAATATTTAAATGTAGCATTAAAGGCAAGGCACATAATAGTTATATGTCTGTTAAAAGTTTGGTTTTTATGTTATGAATGCGTATTTGTATAATGAATAACAAAAGTATAGTAAGAGTCTTTTTACAAGGGTCTATAACTTTGGTCAATAGTAAAAAAACTGAGCTGAGTGAAACTCTTGGGTTATTTCTAGTAATAAAGTTTTGATGGCATCAGTAAAATAATACTTCTAGGACCAACAGATGTTCTTAGTGTAGTGAACAAACTTTTACATTAAAAGAGCTCTACATCAGATTGGAAAGAAAAAAATCAAAATTGAAAACTAAGGTGTGAATCCTACTGGTCAATCCAATTTACAATAGACCCATTGGATCAGTTGTTGAATTGTGAGTTAACACATAGCTAAACTCCATTAATTCAATGGGTGTACTCTAATTGGAACTACTAATAGGATACAGGTCAAATCTTTAAGATTTCAAACTAAATTGAATAAAATACTTTTTTAAAATAAAGAAAAATAGTTTTAACATTTAAACATTGCATATCAACTTGAAGAAGAGCTTATATAGCCAAAGGACTCTTACTGTTAATACTGACTGAATAAGTATTACCGCTACCTTCTGATCCAGTTTGTTCTTACAGGGAAGGTGGGGAGAATATTTGGTCCTCCAGGTTTTGACCTACAACTCTCATTGCTCTTTTGGCAGTGTAGCCAATGCTAAGGGATTTTGTTACATCTAAAGCACCAAGAAAGTCAAAAGCCATTTCTACACTACACTGTTATGATGCTGCTATTCCATTTTCAACATCCTATGGAATCCTGGGGTTTGCAGTTTAGGGAGGAGCCTTTAGACTTCTCAGCCAGAGAGCTCTCTGGCCTCAGTAAACTACAAACCCCAGAACTCCACAGGATGTTGAAAGTGGAATAATAGCCCTATATGAAGGGCTATTGAAAGACAGAAATGGCCAAAGACTCCCCATGCCTATTATAAAATTTATTGTGATTGACCTTGATTTAGAAAGCCTAGATTAGTTGGGTGAAAACCAGTCCCCCCCGCCACCCGCAGCTGAAAAAGTGTGGGTAGAGATGACTGTTACCCTGATTTCTGGGGGTCCCGGGAGGGACACCTAAGTGTACTCCAAATATTACTAAGTTGGGGGAATTAGCAAGGAGCACAAGCTAGCAATACGAGAGGCAGGGTAATGTAGCGAGATCTTTAACCCTATGTTTATGGGGTTGGGGGGTGACAAGAACTAGGCAAATTGTTCAATTAAAAGATTTTATTAAACTTTCCTTAATTAAGCAAACAATGCCACACGTACTCACGCACTCATCCAAAAACTATAGAAGCAAAAAGTGAGGAAAATGGATAGGGGTTTTCAGAGGGTTTCTGGGGTGATACTCCTCCTGATCCTGCAGTCCGGTAAAAGAGAAGATAGAGATTGAGGCTTGGGTTCGTGGTTTCCCAGCACATGGAGGCTGAGGGGAGGCTTGCTGAACAGAGCGGCAGCAGTTCGGGATGCAAGGCACGAGCATTCCGACAAGGAGCTCAAACTTGGGGTTTTTATAGGGAGAATTGTGCCTGGAGGCTAGCCCTCTCCCGAGGAGAACAATAGGGATTTGAAAGGAGACAAAGCCTCCGAAAGGTCAAAATTAGAATTGATGAGATTTGGCCAGCACTGCCAATTGTTAGAACAGTATGCAGATGAGGAGCGCTTAGCGTTTGTATAGAGCAAGCAGTTCGGGGCTGAGAGCCCTTGCATTTGATTAATGGTCAGTTGTGTCTTGAGGGCACTACCGGCTGTGCGAGAGATAGTTGTTTACTGGCCTAGACCTAGCTTGCATAATTAAGGCCATGCGGCCGTGGCTGCCTACACAGGCTCTCCGTGACCCTTTCAGACACGTGGAGTTCATCTTATGGAGTGCCACGTGGAAATATTAACCATAACCAACATGAAATTGTAGACCTCGGGCTTGGGCCAGATAACCTCAGTAACAATGACCATAGACTATTTACAGACATGATAAATTTTTGAGATGTCTTTAAACTGCAGCAGATGACAGTGAATTGGGATTATGAGATGAATACTCAAGAAACTAGAGGAAAAGAAAGGCACACACTATATGAGAGTTTTAGGGGAAACATGAGGGATATTGCATACTGGGGAAACATTGCACACTGAGGAAATACACCACAATGATGACTTACATGTGTTGTTTCCTCTATGAAGAGGCAATTCTACTGTGTTCTTTTTAAAGATTGTTTCGCACATTTTACATTTTAAAGGTAATAGTTACAGTGCTTTCTAGAAACAGTTTTTGCTGTTGTATACCAGCTAACTAATCTGACCACTCTCATCCAGTTCTTTGTACATGAAGATATACACAAGTTTTATAGTCAGTACTAATACCATGGTCATATGTAAAGCAACATGGATTAAAGCACAAGGTAAAAAATTTTTGTTACATATATTTTGCATGCGAAATTAGTTGAAATTTATCTTTTCATACAACTCTACATTTGATCCTAATCTTCCACCAGGCCCCTCATTACTACAGCTTACTGCATTTCCAGCTGTATAGCAGTTTGGTGTCAGCAGGTAGATCTAAATGAGCTATAAGTTCTGGAGTTTGTTGCTCTTAAATTTGCATTTGAAATAACAAGTTACATGATATACTTCTTAGCCCTTACTGATCTGTTACAAATCCATCTTCTCTTGTCCTAAGCAGCAACTTTTAGAAATGGTATTTAACGTGTGAATTAAAAGTTCTCAATTAAGGGATAATTATTTATTTTATATATATGTCAAGATTCACTTGGAAAAGTACAGATTAAAATATCCAAAGTCATAACACTGAAGCACAATTAGATGAATTGTAGTATAAAACACTTTTGAATTAAAAGCAATGCTAAAAGTGCCTAAATACCTAAAAAAATCAAATCCTGTCTGATTTTGGAAGCTAAGCAGGGTCAGCTGCACTTACTACTTGGATGACAGACTGTCAATGAATACCAGGTGTTGCAGGCTATAGTTCGCATGAAGGAACTGGCAAAACTATCTCTGAGTATTCATTTCCTAAGAAAACTCCATTCAATTCATGAGGTTGCCACAAGTTGACAGGTGATTTGGAGGCGCATATACTCACGAAGTGCATAATTATAACACCTAGCCATGAAAAAACTCCTCCACAGCAGGTAGTCCAAATTCATTAGAATAAATAGATCTTTCTTTGCCTGTTGGAGGAGAGCAACCCAAGCTTCTCAGAAGGGAGTTTTGAGAGTTGCCACCCAGAAGCCCTCTCTTTCATCACTGCCAAACATGCCTCTGAGGATGGTGAGACTGAAGGAACAGCCTTTAGGAAAAATCTTTCAACTCAGTTAGGCTTTGAAGACAGACTAGGGTTCTTCAGCTTGTCTGAATCATTTGTAAACATTTCTTTATAGACTATGCCCAGCTGCCTAGCAGCTAAACTACATATCTGCTGACATTTAAGAATCTGAACTTCAGTGCGCAGCAATAGTAATGAACCACACAGTCCAAGTACAAATTAATGCTAGCCCTGACCACCACTGATTACAAAGGAAATGTTCCTGTCAGGCTTCCTAGAACAGTTCTTCCAGTTCTTCATAATGTCACTGCGCTGCTGCTGTGTGTCGTCATTTCTTCTTGGCCAGAGATTCTCTTTTTCTTCATCTCTCTGACATCTTTTCTTCACCTTTCTCTTCAGTGGATCCGCTTCACTTTGGTGCCTTGTATTTCCTTTCAGCAGCTCTTACCTCCTTAGCCTTCTCTGCTTCTCCTTCAATCATTTTTCTCCCCTTCACTTATCTAACTGTCTAATTCCAGCCTTGGTAAAATTCACTTCTCCTCTCCCCACCCCCTGAAACATGTCCTGTCACTTTTCATTGCTCATATTCAATGGCCTTAGACAGTAATTATTGCTTTCTTTGGTGTTTTCTTATTTCTATAGATGTTATTCCCTTCCACTGTAATCCTCAAAGGTTTGCGGTTATCTCCCTGGTGTCTTCCCGCCATCTGAGAGAGAAGAAATCAGTCCCTTTCTCTCAATAAAATACATTTTAAGTCCAACTTGCAATATATTTCAAGAATGTCCAACTTTCATTCTCCTCGGTCCATTCGCAAATGTCCACAGACGATAAAACACTCTTTCACACCTGTATTTGTAAAAGGTCAGGTAATTATGAATGAAAATGACATTTTGTTTGTATAAGTTCTGCTTTACGACAAAGATGAAGTAAGTAAGTCCATACTCCTGGCATCTTATGAATACCATTTCTTCTGAAAATTCCTCAGGCAACAGCAGAAATAATGGCTTCAAATTCCAACAGTGTAATTACCCTACAGTCTTGATGACAGATTTAGCACAAAATGTAATAATAGCATTTGTTGGAGGGAAAAGGAGAGAGCGAAACAGAAGGAATATATGCAATTACTCCAATTCATTTTCATGACATTCTGTTTTAAATCTCATCAATTGCTAGTTGAACAAGGAAATATTATGTCATTTAACAGAAGAATACAGTTTTCTTAAGCAGCTTTCTAAACATTTAATTTTGTAAATTGATGCTCCATAACAAAAAAAAGGTATTTGCAGGGTTAGAAATGTTGAAAAATTATTGGAAAATTTACTGCTGTTGGTCAAGTTTGAAATTCCAAGAAAATTCTTCGTTTTTTTCAAGCACACCAGACTGCTGTTATGAATGTTTAATTAACACAATTCACTTTAAACATTAAAAAAACCTCTTGCTTGCACTGCAGTTTTACTAATTTAACGCCACTTTGTATTCAAAGTTACAGTAGCTAGAGTGACCAGCTTCATTCATTAAGCTCTGCAGATCCAACAAAAGTAGAAACAAGTTGTAATTTATCTACCATACAGGTTTTTGCCCCCTACTGTATCCTCAATAGCATCCCAGGATTCCATTCCTTGGAATTTACTATGGATTCTTCAGTGAGTAAATATGGTGGGCAAGCTTCCCTTCTGACAAATTGCCCATAACTACTGAGCTTCCTCTTCCGTGGAAAGCCACAGAAGGGTAGTGGAGGCTTTCTAGAGTGAAACACAACAAGGAAGGTCATTGGCTTACATCAGGCAGTCATGTGGCCTAGAGAGAGGCAGGGATTCTTCACTGGGAATTGTAGTGTAATATCCCACCATGGTAGAATTATGAAAGGTCTCCCCTCCTATATGACTCACTCTCCTGCAGTTGCTCACATCCAGTGGAGAATTATCTGGCTATATGATTATAGCTGGAAGTACAAGAACAGTATCAATCTCCCAGCACCTCCAGAGGATCCCTGTGATATTGTAGAAGATGCTTTTATTATTGTGCATCTGGGTATAGCCACATGACTATGGCCAAATGCTTCCCAGCCATCCTCTGCTCCCTTACAGCCACTTATCGATGGAAGGAGAGCAGCTGCAAGAGGAGGTTCATTGTCAGGAACTTTTAATCATTCTGTGAAGCAGTAAGAGAAATTCAAATTCTGCAAAAACAAACAAACAAAAGTTGGAACCAAAGAGGAATCAATGCTTGCATAAGAGACTAGTAAAAAGAGACTCTAGATAATGCCTACCCTTTTGTTTCATCACCTTACTTTTGTTTCATCCCCTGTTGCTTTCTTTGGTCTGTATACTCTAGTCTTTTCCTTCTTTCCTACCTGCTGACATCTCTTCCTCCTTCTCTCAAGAAATTGGTCTCTTTGTTTTCCTTTCTTTGGAAGGAATATCCGTGAGGCTCCAGCCCCAATAATGGACGCTTGGTTATACCCATCCATGAGACCCAGCTTTTAAAATCAGTTCAACTTCTTTACCTATCTGCTGTCTATCTTAAGATGTATTTCCTGTGACAATAAATATACATTTTCTTTTTTTTTCTTTTTTTTACCTCACAAGGACATCCAGAATCATTTCTACAACAAGCTCATGTTGCACTAGCCCTACTATACTCTGCTAAATATAGATATCAAATATTGCTACAAAAAAAAAGGGGGGAGACACATGCTGGTTTAAGTTGGACTTATGCCTGCTGATATCGCAAAGAGGATGGCAGCCAGAGAATTCCCAGACTCTTTTGCAAAATATACTGAGGATGGGGATCTGTGGCAGATGTAGTAAGATCCATTACAGCAAGCAGGCTTGCCTATGTGAGACGGGAGAAGCAGAGACAGTGGATCATGTCCTACTTCACTGCAATTTTTATTAAGATCCAAGATATTTTTGTATGACCCCAATCATACAAAAGATCCCAGGTAAGCCTGAAGAATTTTATTCAGACTATCTACTGTCAGACTGGAAACCCAGGGTCACAACTACAGTGGCAAGCTTTTGCACAGCAGCCATTAATCATCCAAAACAGTTAATGGGTTAAAATTCTTATATTCTTTGCAGATAGGTTTGCTGTTCTTCTCCCATGGCAGCTGTATGTTTGTTTTTTAAATATATGAATTTTTAGCTCCATCTACTTGTTGCTAATGTCAACTGTATTTTATGGTTGAAGCTTTTATCAGTATTTTAACAAATTTTAACACAACTTGTAGATGGGTTTGTTATCTTTAAGTTTTAAATCTTATAATCTTAAATGTTATAATTTTAACTGCACTTACTAGTTGTTTATCTTATGTGTATTTCATTATATTTCATGCTTGATGCTTTTAGCAACTTTTTAATGGAATCTACTATTGTTTTAACTGTACTCTATTGTTGTTCTAATTTGTAACTTCTGCTGGCCATGCACAGATTCTCTAGCAGACAAATGGCTGTGGATACTTTCCCTGAAACTAGAAAGTCTTGGAATCTTACTGACCCATGGTGAGGCAGGGAAGATGGATATACTCTCCTCTAGAGCGGTGATTTTTGACTGTTTTCAATCAGAAAGGGCCTTACACATCACCTTGTTTGCCAGGTAAACGTTGCCATGTTACTACTCAGCTTTCCAAATCATTCTGAAATGGACTTTAATGCACAGAGTTCATGCACTAGCTAAACCTGCTATGTTTCACTATCCTCTATTTACACAACAGGCACTCTGAACCGGTGGTTCTGAATGCTCCTCCAGATGTTTTAGATTTCATCTCCCAGAATCCCTCACCATTGGCTAAGTGGGCTAGGGTTTCAGGGAGTTGAAGTCTCAAACAGCTGGAGAACCAAAACTTGAGAACTACTGGTCTAAAATACACCTAATATTCCCAGTGGCCGTTTAAGAAAGTTGTCTTTTAGGGAATCATGTTCACAATTATTTTTATCATGGAGGAAACCTGGGGGCTCCCAAAATAAATGCAATAAAATGGCTTTTATATGGAATCTATCATAATTCACCCCCTGGAGGAGGAGGAGGCAGCGGCAGCGGCGGTGGCGGCAGCAAAATGCCAAGAAGTTGCAACTCCTTCTTAGTCTGAGGAAACGGGGTTGGGGTAGTAAGGGATCCTGCTCCCCAGCAGTACTGGCAGAGGCTGAAGACAACACACCCTCATCCTTCCTTGAGAGATGGAGAAAAAACGCCAGGCCCACTGTCATTTAATAATGGACACTGACCTAATTATGCACTAATTAGGCATCTGTGGCCTTGAAGGAGCTACTGATAAATATCCTGGCAGTTATGTCTCAGACTTAGACTTATCTGGTTGATGGGCAGTACTCTCTCATGCTCCTATTTTGTCTTGATCTTGGACTGCTATGGACTATTCTGTTCATTCTTTGTTACTTATGTACCTGAACTTCTGACCTGCTGATATGACTCCTGGACTGGCTATGACAACCCTCGTACTTCTCCCTTCATCTTGCTCAGATAATCTGTGACTGACCCAGGCTGGACTGACTACTCAACTGCTTCTACACAGCAACAACGTGCTGCCTTGGACACTTCCTGACTTATGTTCAAGACAGTATCCAGAGAGGTCTTTATAGAACTTTCTGTGGAAGTCCTGGCCACTGCTATGAGGCAGCACTCAAACTTAAAGGCAAAGGAATTAAAAACATGTAATTTTCAGGTTTTTAAAGAAAATGGCCCAGATGTCTTCAGGGTCTTGTACCATGCTGTATCTGGATGTCTTTTACAGATACATGTACCATTTTTCTGTTTGCTACAGAAATACCTTGATTTCCCTTCTTCACCAAGTAAAGCCTAAAGCGTAGCGAGTGGGTGGGTAGGTAGATGGATGGATGGGTACAGACAGATGGAAAGACAAGCAGATAGATGTTCTGTTCAGTTTTTCAGTAAGTGTGTTGTTTAAACACGCAAGAGGAGCACTTTCTTACACACGTAGAGTCTTCATGCAAACAAGAATACAGAAAACTGAAGGTTCTTCCTCATGTGGAGACCCTTCATGCATAGAAGATACTCTGTTCTGTGGACATGCCACTTTTGCATGAACAAAGTAAGGATGGAGGATGCTGACACCCTTTCCTCATTGCATGTTTAAACAGCTTGCTTAGTGAACAGCTGAATAGGGACAAGCGTATACACAGAAAGAGTAATTCAAGCTAAAAGTTAGAGAGGAGTCCTTGTGGAAGCTTGACTGTGAGATGTGTTTCTTAACAAAACTCTAAGGATGTGGCTTAGCGTTCATGCCTGACCTACACAACGCTTCACATGCACCTGGCTCATAGGACATTAAACACACAGCAGTGGATTGAGCCATTTTATTAAGCTTCAATATTTAAACTACAGGTACAACTGCTACTTAATGATTATTGATGTGCAAAAATTCACTGCTAATTTGTGCAAAGAGAATACATGATTAGTTTGCTACCTGTATAATTTATATGTATAATTTATATATAGCAAGAGTAACTGGAACATACTGGATCTCTTTTAACTGTTTTCCAAGCGCTACTTCATTCAAAATTGCAAATGAGCTTGTTTCATAGGGAGACAGCTCAGTTAGCCACAAATTGATGGCAATGCTGTAATGGAGCTATGAGTAAGAGATGGCTCATATACAGCTCATAGGTTGCTTTCACTTAAGCTATGATAAATTAGCAAGGATTAGGCTTGGTATACAGCCAGACCATAAATATACAGCTGTTGGGTTGAAGGAATTTCAAAAAACTACAGTAACTAATTTTGATGGCATTTTTTATGAATCATGCCTGTCCTGTTAAAACACACTTAATAGATTTAGTACAGTATTCTTTTACAGACCTATTTTAACTCTTTCAAGACAGTCATTCTAATACTGGAAATTCCCTGCAGGGAACTACTAGGGTGGTAAGCCAGGGGGTGAATGCTAAAGCATTTATGACTGTTTGTTATTGGTATTTTACCAATAATCACATTCTAAGGTCCAAGGAAAGATCTCCGTGTTCTAACAAGTTGCTTTTCCAAATTAATAGCTATGGGAAAATTTCTTTTTCTTGCGGTCTGTTATTACTATAAGCTAAGAAAAGGCAATGCATGGGACAACAAAAGCTGAATATTTGAGCCAATTGTCTGCAACAGGAAATACTGATAAAATGAGAATGTAGAAACTTGGCCAGTTGCCACTTAAATTAAAGCAGCATGTTACAACAGTTGAATGCCTTGCTTTGTCCAGGTACAATATTAGACAATTGAAAGTTTGAATAACTATTGTTTTATCAGTTTTAGAAGAGATAAAGAAATGGTGCCAATAGCAGCAATCTATACCCATCCTTTCATACTTAAATTGTTCCATTAATACATTCCCCACCCAGTTGGCCAAAAATATACTAGGTGCCTCATCTTTCAAAAGATAGGAAGAAAGGACTCTGGGGTAGCCCTTGTTTCTCCCACGAGATATGGCAGGGGCTTCCAGCTTGAGATAGTTTTTAAAAGGAAATTAGGTAAATTCACATAGACTCTCCACAGTTACTCATAAAGACAGCCATATATTACTTAACAATAGTTACAGACAGTGGGCCTCTGTCAGTTGCTTGTGAACATGAGAAGGGAGTGGTATTACCTGTACTGAAATTTAGTTCTCTAATTCTGGACTCCCCAGAGTCACCTGGTCAGCCTCTACACAAATAGAATACTGGACTAGATGGACTTTTACTCTGATCCAACAGGGCTCTGCTTATATTCTTAAGGTGTGCCTGTGGTCTCAAGCTAAGTAGAGTGTTATTATTCAACGCCAGCACACTTTGAATTGGACTGGAATGAACTGGAAGATAGTAGGTTCAATGAACATGCTTTTTATGTCAGTCCTGATACTGTGCCTCAGTCAAAGTTCTTGTTGCCAGTTCAGGACCTTCTTCAACAAGGAGTCCTCTACAATTAAAACATTACTGTACATTGGAAAATATTTTTGGAAAAAGCTTTGCCTTTCACAAGAAGAATGGCAATTTTGGAAACTGGATTAAATAAAAAGTTGGCTCTGGGGGGTGGGTTTATTCACTTTTTTTGTTAATTATGTGGGATATTGTTTATATTGGATTTGTGTTGTTTAATTTTTTTGTAAAACAAAAAAAAAGTAAGTTGAAACGTAATCGGCTTTGGGGAGTGGGTTTACCTTTAGAGATAGTTTGATATGTTAAGTAATAAGATTATATTTAGTAATAGCAATAGATTAAATGTAAGGGAAAAATATAGAATTAAGAATGAAATTATTATAATAATAATGAGTATAATGAGAATGAGATCTAGAGATAGGTAACAAAAGTATACAAGTAGTATGACATAGAATAAGCTGAATAAGTTTATGATTGTAATGGTATTAGAGAGAAATAATAATGTAAGCTTGTTTTTGATGAAATTTCTTTGTTTCACTATTATGTGCATCACATGGTGTTTTACTTTTTTGTTTTACTTTTTTTTCTGTATAATCAATAAAAATTTTAAAAAATTAAAAAAAAAAACATTACTGTACAGTACCCCCTCCACATTCATGAGGGTTCGGGGCACAGAACCTTTGTGAAAGTGGAAAATAACCACCACCACCCCCGCGATTCCCCTCCCATTCCTCTCCGGAGTTTCCTCCCTCCCATTCCTTTCCCTCTGGCCCTGGCATTGAGCAGGGGGAGACAACCTAAAAAGCTTACTGGTACTTACCCCTCAGACAGAGAAGAGGAGAGTTCTGGAGTTCTAATTACTTCTGGTGACCATCTTGAGAAAGGAGCACCTGACCAATTGGCAGCCAATACAGAGCAGAATCTGCAACCACATGGCAGAGAGGCCATGCCTTCAGCAGTGGGAGGGGGCTTTGCTCACCCAAAAAGAAAAACGTCCGTTTTAAACACGAGCCTGGAAAGTCTGGGGTGAGGAATGCAAGGGATGGGAGGAGGAAAATTGGAGTGGGGAAAGGAAAGCATGTTCCTTATGAATAATCAAATTCACACAGGTCAAACCCACAAATGTGGAGGGAAGACTGCAATTTGAATAGGAAGATATTGCAGCATATGTAACCCTTCCCTCAGTTTGGGTCACACCTGAAATATTGTTCAAAGCTGCTAAAAGGTGTTCTGTGCCATGTGTAATTCAACCTCCAACATTAATGATAGATCAATCCTCTTCCAAATGATGCACTTGGTGCGACCCTTTCCAGAACACATTGAATCCCACTCATCTCTTACAGTTGACAGTTGTTGTTGGTGGGAATTAAGAGATGAAGAACTGCTTCAGTTAATTTGTAAAATGCTCCCCCTTCAACTGTGTCATCCACCATGTGACTTTTCATATGTTCTTGTGTTTGTGGTATTAATAAGAGACAATGAACAATGGTCATTTTTGAACATTCAGGGATTTGATTAAGTATGATCATAAAAGATGGCCAGGTTTCCCATTACATCTGTTGGTAATCAGAATCATACATTCCCAGGGTTATATGATGTAAAGCAACATCACCCTAGTAATAGAAACTTTGTTAGAATATTATCCGAGTCTTATGCAAAATCCCATGAGCTTCTGAAAGGAGCAACACATGAAAAGCAAATGAAGCACTTCATTGATACGCTGGTTTCCCATCAGCAAAACTCTACCGCCACAGAGTTCACATTTCTAAAGAGCAGGTGTTTCTTTTAATAATTTGTAGAAAATCCTAAAAGATGCATTTCCTCCAAGTTTGATTTGATGTATTTAGTTTCAGGTAATGACATTCACCCATGGATTTAAAAGGTTACAAAGAAAGACGGATGAGGGGGAAGGTCTAGAGAACGGCATGCATTAGCAACATCCTGCCATCGCTAGACCTGCACCGGGGGTGAAGTGCGATACTCCAACCTGCTTCTGATATTATTCAGCTTTTGAAAATGACTATGCATGAATATTTATGACCACACAAATACAAACTCATGAGGAGTAAGGTGAAACCAGGAAATGCACAAAATTTGAACTGATAATTTGCCAATCTCTCAAGCAGTTTCAAAAGTAGGAGGCTATCTTCTTTATTCACCATTACACTAATGCCAACTTGATCTGAAGCAATCTAGAACCACTGAGATCTGCCATTGGCTCACTCACTGGCCCTGCATCAGCTACTTTTTTAAAGGCTCTATGTTTCACCTTTTTTTTTTTTTAGCCCATGCAGTCCTAATTTGGGTATGTACACTGACACACAGTTAAGATAAGTGAGGAAGATGAGATGTCATTCAGGCCTCTTACTTTGCCTGATCCAGTGGGGGTCAGAGTTTCCCAGAGTGTTAGCCCTTGGGGAACTCTATGAAACCTAAAGCTGTGAGGAATTAGCCTTCCTTTAACAGAGTTGCAGAGAAAGCATGCCCCAATTCCTCTGTGTTGTCTTCCCTGAACTGAAGGCTGACTTGAAAGCAAAATCAAGACAGGCTGCTTTAGGTTCCAAACTCAAAATATTTACTAATAAACTTTATAAGTACATATTCATTAGAGAAACTAGATCCTAACTATCTAACAAAAGTATTTGGGGAGACTGTATCTTCATTTTAAACTCACCAATTTATTGATGAAGAGGCTAGCATAGAGGGAGAATGTTGCTAGAAGCAAGATTGCTAAAGGGAGAATTGTTGGTTTCTAAGTATGACCAGTAACTGGGTCACATGGTCTGGACACCGTAGCAAAAGGGCAACAGTTAACCTTATACTAGCTAAGCTCCATTTGTCCTAGAATAAGGTGGGGAGGAAGAGGATGGGAGAATTTTCCAACAGCCTACTCAACTTTAAAACAAGTCATCACACAGAAGAGCAAAAACTTTAGAAGAAATTTGTTATGCTGTATGCTGTATAGCATGCAACTGTACTCTCCACAGACTGATGAAGGGTAAACTATATTTAACATGTAACTAATGAACAGAACATTTTTCATTATTACAAGATACTGTGATGACCCTGAGAGAAGATATTTTAAAATTTGAATTTGTATAGCGTGAGAAAATTTATCTGAAACTGAATCTTAGCAACAAATTTTCTGCATTGCTAAAAAAACAAAACAAAAACAGAAACCAAAAATGAGATTTTGTGCATCAGAATCAGCCATGCCTGTGCAGCCCACATTCTCAATTCAACTGCGATTATATGACTGGATGGGGCAGACAGAAACACACCTCTGTGAACATTAAGAGATAGGCCATAGCCTTGTGGTGGAACACACAGTTTTCATGCAGAAGGTCCCAGATTTAATCCTTGGCATCTCTCTTAGAACTGGGAAAGACTCCTGAGTTGAAACCTTGGAAAGCCACCATCAGTTTACCATAAACCATACAGAACTGGGTGGACTAAAAGGCCATTTCTGCACTACACTGTTATAGTGCTATTATTCCACTTTTAACATCCTGTGGAATCCTGGGGTCTGCAATTTAGACAGGGGCATTTAGAATTCTCAGTCAGGGAGCTCTTTGGCCTCAGTAAATGACAAACCCCAGAATTCCACAGAATGTTGAAAGTGGAATAATAGCACTCTAACAGTGTAGGGCAGAAATGCCCAAAGTCTGACCTGTCAGTTTCCTATTTATTGTCATTTGATGACAAGTCAACTTTGACTTATGGTGACCCTATTAACAGGAGCCCTCCAAAATTCCTATTAATCAACTGCCCTGCTCAGGTCTTGCAAGCTCAGGGTCTTGGCTTTGTTGATTGAATCAATCCACCTGTAGTACAAATTCCCTCTTTTCCTACTTGCTTTTACTTTACCAAGCATTACTGTCTTTCCCAGTGAGTAATGTTATCTCACGATATGTCCAAAGCATGACATCTTCAGTTTAGTCATCTTTGGCCCTTTTCTCACTGTACCTTTTTGCGCAAGGGGGAGGGCGTCTCGCGCGAGAAGTCTCCTCCGGGACGCCGCTGCTCCCCCCCTCGATCCTTCCGCAGGCGCTTCCTGCTAGCACATCTGTCGCGCTAGCGCCCCGCCCCTTCCTTCTGCAGGGCACCATGGGAGCTGTAGGCTCCGTGGGGGGAAGCACGACCCGGCCGCCTCGCAATGCTCCGCACAGCAGGTAAGTGCATGTGGGCGCCGCGAGCGTTGCGCAAGTGCGGGTGATTTTCGGCTTCAAGCCGAAAATCAAAAAAATACGCCTGGGCACTGCGTCAGCCTCGTGAGCGCCGCACAAGTGGGGGTGCGTCGTGCGCTGCGACACCCCCATTTGCGCGGTGCTCAAGGGGCGCTTGCGTGAGAAAAAATGAATACGAAAAGGGCTTTTGTTTCTAGTGAGAGTTCAGGCTTGATTTGCCCCAAGACCCATTCATTTCTGTTTAGCAGTCATTGCCTTTTTAATTCAAACATAGTTGTTCAATACACAGTATACTCAGAAGAGACCCAGCTGATGGTAAAAGAGTCGAGAGACTGGCTGATAGAAATGATTCATTCCTTGCAATGTCTTCAGCTGCAAAGGATAAAACTAAGGCTGTGGGTCAACTGGGATTTAAAAAAAGGTTGTAATGTCAAGTTCTTTTGAGTGTGAAGACAAGCATGTTTTCCAAAGAGCTCATTTCAAGATAGCCTTCAAGCCTGAGCTCTAATTCTCACTGAGGTAATACGCCTATAGCACTTCCTCACTCACATCTTGATTTTGTACAGACACTGTTTTGTAAGGAACATTCCCACATGTGACACAGAAAAAGCTACAGTGGAGGTGCTGTTGTTAAATGGAAGTCAAAGGTTTAGCCTTGTTCCTGCCTCTGAAAAGAGATTTCTTGATAACCACAGAGGATGTTGTTTTATGGGACTTGTTGACTTCGTGGGACTATGACATCCATTCTTCCAGCTTTTGAACTGTTGACTGTATAACAAGCATCTTGTGTAGACTTTTTCCCTGTGTCAACTAAAGCAGTCATGTAATTGCCAAGCTCCTCTGTATGTTGAAGGATGCTTTTTTCCCCCTATTAGGACTGAGATTCGGCTTCAACCACTGTGACCTGGTAAGATCAGGTGCTGGAAAACAGAGTTATTTCAAAGCTAGCTAAGGTAACTGAAATGACTACCAGTCATCTGCTAAATGCCAGCTGCATAATTCTCCCAACACCCCCATCCTTACAACTGCTGTTTGTTTAGCTTGCATAGTCAAGTTCTTTTGTGAAGATGAATTATTTGAAAGTTGCTGTACAGATTTCTAAAACATTTTGAGAAGTACTGTTAGTCAAATAAAAACAGAAAATAATGCCTGAGGCCTGAAACTTCCAACTAATTAAATGAACTGTTGAATGGTGAGCCAACACTTATGCAAATCCTATTAACCCAATGGATTGACTGGCTGGGACTACCAAGGGATTCATGTCTAATATTACAACTGCTAGAGTTAAAAGGGTAGAGTTAAAAGGGTTTAGTAACAGTCACGTACAATGGTACAGCCCTTGCACTGCCCCAGATTTACAGTTTACATTAAAGGGACAAGTCTTGAATGAGGAAAAGTATAAAAAATACTTGATGAGTGGCATAGGGACAAGGGTATCAAAGAGTCAAGTAACCTGAGATTATGGTTATTCAGAACACACAGGAGTACGGCAAAAAAATATGAGAGGTAAGGCAACACAAAAGGGACCAGCAAAGAATGAGAAATCCAGTAAAAGGTTGGATTCAAAAAATGTTTGAGTCTTTGAGTAATGCAAATAACAGTGACATGATGCTGGATCATTATACTAGTAGGTTCTAACATTTATCATATCTTAAAAAAATCAATATGAATGGAATTTCATCTTTAAGTCTGTGTTGTAGCCATCTGCATTTCTTTCCATCAATGCTTTTAAATTTAAGACACTGGAGTAGCATGACCCATAATTTCTTTTTTCTTCCTTTTTTTTTTTTTTTAGTTCAAGGAGAACCATTATTATTATTTCCATAACAGAGTTGACTAGGTTTACATGGAAAAAAAAAATCTCTGAGTGGTCACTAGATAGTCTCTTTCAGGATCTTGCTCAGCTTCTGAATCTTGGTCTTTGTAGACATATCAATGTATTTATCACCAATGCTGCGAAACATTCCTCCCAAGATGGATGGATCAGTCTTTGTTTCCAGCTTCAGTACTTCTCCCTTAGCAATAAAGCCATTCAGAGTCGTTTTCAACTCAGTAATACTGGCTTTATCCAAGGCCCGAGCAGTAGTTACAGAACACAACATTTCTCCACAACATGCACTCATAATCTTACCAAATACAGAAATTACACCTGGAGTGTAGCTCACATGACCATTTTTAGTAAGCACATTGAAAAAACTGATAGTGACAGAAGACAGCTTCTCTTTAAGCAGAACATCATTCACAGGTTTTTGCCTTACTGGTCCCTTTATGTGAGGATTCATGACAACAGAAGTTAATTTAGGGTCCTTTACTAGTGTCAACACCCGTCAGCTCTTTTTCTACATGTTCCAACTTCTGCTGCTTAGAAGCAGCTTAGTAAAGTACAGTACCATATTGACTTTCCAATCTATACACTTGAATTGGGGGCTGTACCAGTTTTGATACTGGCCTAGCCAGAGAGGTACTGAAGTGGCATACCTTCTGAACCAGTTCCGCAGCGACCGCCATCTTCTCCTCCTGTAGATCAAACAGGGTATGACCCATAAATATGAATTAAAGTAACAA
>CAOLHI010005014.1:0-87438 GCA_948474755.1 Ctenosaura bakeri | reverse complement strand
ATTATTATTATTATTATTATTTGTCTGTCTTACATTATCTGGCTTTAGTCTTATTGCTGTTTGAGTGTGATTTCAGAACATTTGGTAAGCTGCTTTTGTTTCGAAAAGGTATAAGTTTTATAAATTCCAAGCAGATAATAACAGCTGGATTGAGATATAATGCCCACATGTTACTCTTAAGAGTATTTCTCGTTCTTTCATTGGGCTATAACTATTTTTTTGGGTGTTTTATGTACTGCTGCTTGCCCAGGGCCTTTGAAATTGAATGAGCTAACATTACCATTTCTTCTGTATGTAGAGAACAGAAGTGGATGTTTTCCTAGGGAAGAGGTGCCGTTTTTCAAAGAATAGGAAACACATTGGAAAGGAGCATTAAAATAATAGATTCATAGGTGAGTCTGAAGCTTCAGCCCTTGTTTTGGGCAAAACAAGCAACAGCCTAGAGTCAGGAACAAGCTGTCTGCTTTAATTTGGCCAATTCTACCTTCAGTCAGTTTGCGCCTTGTGTTTTGCTGCATGTATTTTAGCAAAGCAGCTCTGAGATATTTGAATTGCAAATCATGATGGAATTTAGCATCTTTTTTGAGAGGTAAGGCACAAGCATCTGAAGTAACACTTGGCAGACTTTTAAGCGTCAGCGCAGCAGAAAGCCAAATGATTTCCGAAAAGGGAACATTTCATGGATTAATTTATTTGATATGGCAAAGCCGTTTGTTGTATAATTTCTGTCCTGTTGCTATGGGAACCCGTTTTAGCATTGCAGTGATTATTAATCAGGATTCACAGTTATATCATTTTCATCACAAGATCTTATATCCTTATAGATTGAATCATGGTTCTCATTGACAGTAACATAGATCAACCATTATTGTAAGATTTAAAATGGCATCAGCCTGCCTGTCATTTTTTCACATTGTTACCGGAAGGAAGGGTACAAGTTAGCTTTTCCAGGATGCTGCTTGCTCCACTTAAGTTTTTTCATCCTTCCAGAGTTCTGGCACAAATCTACTTGATGGCATATAATACCATCACTCCAGAGGAGTATAATTTCAAGGGACAGGATGCACTCCTTGGGCTTGTGTGTGATGAGCATCTTCATCCAGAGCATTCACGAGAGTAAGAAAGGCAAGGTGACTGTGCCACAAGCTTGACGTCATTTTGTAGAATAATCAGCACGCACTGCCTTTCATAATAAGGCAGAATTTCAGGAGTAAGGGGGAACAAAAAGAAATTTTTCTTGATGGGATTTGGAGGTCCAAGGCAGCTAGTCTAGTTGAAGCACTACTTAGCTACTTATTTCAGCCCCCTCCATCACCTGAAAGTGAGAAACATATGCTCAAATTTCTGACACTCGAAGGCTAATGATTAGATCTGTAGGTTTTTGGAGCTTGTGTTGTTGCATCGGAAGTATCAGCTCTGATCTGATGAGCGCTTATCCAGTTGGGTACCAAGAAGTTAAAGGCGCTTCCCATATTTGGGGTCTCCGGTGTGATACCTGGAGATGCCAGTGTAGTCTTCCTAATGGACTTGTGTGCTGGTCAAGCTCTCTTTGCTGACAATTTAAGAAAAGACAGTGGTCACTGAGTCCCAGTTTCTTTACATGCAGACTGCTCAGGCTCTTCTGTTGTTTCCTTTTCTCTCCCTGATGATACCATGCAACTAGAAGTGTTCTGTTATTCCAAGCAGATCCTAGAATTTGTATAAAAAGTACCAATTGGACACGATCAGCAAACAGATGTGCAATTTCCTAGGAGAAGAGAGAGGAAATTTGCAGTTGTGCATGAGAAAAGTAAAAGTAAATAGTGGGTTTTGGGGAGTAGTGGAAATAGGAAAAAGCCACAGCTAAGGCCAGGGAACTCAAGGGAGATTGAAGGGCCAAGGATATGCAGGTGGAAAAAAGGAAAGGGGAAAATGGAGAAATCTGTGGTGGGGGAAAATGAGGGGTTCAGTGCCTCTTTTGACTTTGATGCTGAGTAAGAGTTTTGTTGAGGGAGCATTGCTTACTGGTCATTTGGGAAATTAATTAACTTGCTTTTTCTTTTTAGATCAGTGGGATCCTGGAGAAGAACACTGTGTTTTTAAGGAGCGCTTTTGTATTGGGGACTCAAATGTCAGTTTTGCTTTGTCACTGGGAATGCTATTTGTCTTTTAGCATCAGCTAGCTTGTTTTCTGTGAAACAGACACTTAAATGCAGTAGTGATTGTTCACATATCCAAATGGCAATCATTTTGTGACTGTGCCTCCGGTACTTTCTCAAAGTTCCGCATATGCACAGTAGCCCACCCAAAAAGTTTGTGGACAAACAACAAAACTCTGGCTGGAGTATGAGTTACTTGGTTTATCCAATTGTTTATTCTTTGACAACTGTCACCAAAATCCTATTGTTTTCCTTTATGATGCATTTGGTTTCTATAAACCATGGTTTGCTTGGGCGTTGCAAATTAATTTAGGGGAAGGCTAATTTTCAGTCAAGTAGCATGTGTTTCACATGGAATAATTCTCAGGTTCATTTTCTGGAGTGCTTAATTACTAGAACAGAAGCTGCAGGCTTAGGAAGGATCCCCTCCCAAGGAGGAAAAAGGTCTCTTGTAGGTAGTCGTTACGGAATTTAGAGTCTTGACTTCATGTAAGGCAGCTTCCTATGTTCATGGGTACAATTTACATGTGCTTTTGACCCTGGTAACCAGGTAGCATGTGTTGTTGCTTGCTAGTAAAGTCCTTCTCAGATGAGAACCTTGTTGTGAATATTGAGCAGATCTCTGGAAGCACTTGACAAGAGTTGTGGTGCCTTCATAATCAGGTCATGGTCAGGAGCAACCTTCTATCTTTCTTTGAGTTCCAGACTTGCAAGCTTGCTGCTTTTCAATGCCTGTGAATCCCAGTGCTAAGTCAGAGATGAATGCATGGTTCCATCTCTTTGTGTTGAGGCATAAGCTCACTAGATTGAAAGAAATGAATGGCACTGGATATTGCAGCAACTAAGTTTGTAGACCTAGACCTTTAATATAGAGACATTGCAGATATGTTGCTACGACTTTATTCTGTCCCACTTTTTGGTCTCTCCATAAGTACCTCCCTGCTCTGTATTAGAACTCCTTGAACCCATGTGGACTTGTGCCTGTCTCAAGCCATTCTGATAAAGGATGGGCAGCTATAAGGCTTAATTTTAAAAACCCTTTGCAAGCAATCATTTCAGACCCTTGTCACGAGCTGTCTGTCTCTCTTGCTGCATCCACCTGGGTAGGAATGAAGAGGGAAGGGTGTGTGTGCGTTTGAAGAGAGAGAGAGAGAGAGGGCCAATCCCACTAATTGCTGAGTTTGGTGCTGCCCACTGCTGGCGTATGCACTCTGATACAGATTTCACCAAGGAAACCATGGTGGCAAATGCTTTATTTTCATCATTGTTAATGGCATAATTACTTTTGCCCTGTCTGTGTGAGGCATTGTGTTCTCATCAGTCTAATCTGTCCTCCAAGCCAGTGTGTTCTGATGAAGCAGAGATGCTCTTCTTTCCTCCTCTAAAACTACCTGCAAATCAGCTGACTGGTACACCACTCCCACTAGCTTGATGTACTGCTTCCATCTTTCTATATATTCTGCTATAGTTCTCTTCCACCCCATCAGGAAGTCAGGATGTTGAGCCTGCCTCCTTTATATTGTGATTATGATTGCTTGTGTTTCTTATGATGAACGTGTAAAGCACAGATCTCTCTCTCTCTCTCTCTCACACACACACACACCACTTTTAAACACTTATGTGCATGCGTGTGAGAATTCTGATTATTCCACAGTCTCTTGAAATATACCAGTAACTTAGAGTGTTTTTTTTTAATCCCACAGGTCCTTTAGCTGATTGTCCCAGGATTCAGCCTCCTAACTCTGACCTTTCCACTAACTTACAGGCATGCAACTTTCACTCTGTGGGCAGGATAGTATAGGTTTGGAGTGAAGTCTGGTCATGCTTATGTCCTAGAGACATCTCAGTTCAATGGTAAATTTATTTAGTTAAAATACTTATTCTGCCCCATCATAAGATCTCTTGGCAGCTTACAGTGACATTGATGTAAACAACTGAAAGTTACAGCAGTAACAATTTATAGCAATTAAGAAGTAAACATTTTAAAATATATATTGAAAATTATATAATTTAGAAAGTTGAAGTTAAATCAGCCTAAAACCATGTATCTGAATGAAATCATGCTTTTTACCTTGGAGATCTGCTGCTACTTTTAATAGGATTTTGTTCTAGGCCAGGGAGAATTGAGTAATTCGGGGGGAATTCCTGCCACAGCCTGTCCTCCTCCAACGCCTTTCTCTTGCTTGTAGGGTTTCAGGCCCTGGGACAGCAGTAGCAATAGTATGTGTATTTCTATACCGCTTATCAGCTAAGTGCTCCCTGAGTGGTTTACAATGTATTTTTGCTAATTGCCCCCAACGACCGGGGTACTCATTTTACCGACCTACGGAAGGATGGAATGCTGAGTCAACCTGGAGCCCGGCAGGATTGAACTCACAGCCTTGTGGCTGCAGGACCGGCATTTAACCACTACACCACCAGGGCTCTATGTGACAAACAGGCAGTACTTGGAAGAACAGACGAGTGGTGTGAGTCTTCTGTGAGCTTGCTTAGCTCTAAAGATCTTTGTGGTCATGTTTCTGTCCTGCCACCACCATAGATACATTTGGTGAGGGTTAGGAAGAGAGTCTTTTAGATGGCGGCTTCCTGGTTGTGGAATTCACTGCCATGTGCGGCATTGTCAGCCCTTTGCCTACTCTCTTTCTTCAGGACAGACAAACACCTTTTTGTTTTGGCATACTACTGTGACAGAAGGATCTTTTAATGGGCTGTGTTATGCCTTTACCCATTGTAACTTAGTGCTTTTAACAGAATGGCTTTTTTAATGGCTTTTTAACTTTTATTTCATATAGGTGTTGCTGTATTTTGTTTTTAATTTGATGTGAGCCAGCTTGGGTCTCATATCACAATAAAGTTGAGTTATGAAATAAGTAAACAAGTAAGATAGTTTCCTACATTCTGGTATCAGAGGCAATCCAGGATTTATACTTGTACGTCTGTTGGGAATGCAGGAAGCTGCCTTCCTGCAGTAGGTTAATCTAGTTACCTAGTCCACTCTGATGGGAAGTGGCTCTCCAAGATCGCAAAACAGAACTCTCTTTCCCACCATCTCCTGTCTGACCCTTTCAACTAGAGATGCCCATGACTATAGCTGAGACCTTCTGCATCCAAGGGACATTCTTTGGCAGTGAATTATAGTCCCGTCTCCTTCCTGCCTGGGCCAAAGAGCTTCAGGGCTGGAAACCTTGTACTTTTGGAAATCTTTTAATGCATTTTGTTTCATGCTGCTCAATATCTTGTTGACATACATTCACAGTTTCTTTAATTCCAAGTGGGTTTATGAAAGCCAGAGACCTTCACGTAATACTTACATTTTCACTTGGTTGTCTTCCAGTTCTAGTGAGTGATGAATAATCAAAACATTAGCAAGCCAGGAGTAGCATTTTTTACTGCTGCCTTTGCTGCGCTTGCTTATTCCTCCCGTCTCCAATATTCAGTCCTGCACATGCCCAGCCCCCAACTGTAATTCTGATTGGCTAAATTAATTCCGCAGCATCCTGCTGTGAATAATTATGTTAATCCTGTATAGATTCAGATGCCTTCTCCTTCCCCCAACCTTTCCCTAAATTAGAATGTGGCAATTGTAGCTCACAGCTGGCTCATCAGAGGTGGCCAGTTTGGGAACAGGCACATCTGACTATGCTTAACTCTCGGCCTTGATTGCTTAAGACGACACACGTAAACCCCATGATTACTGCCATTTTGTGTATTTTGCAAATGTGCTGCTTCCCCTGCAAAGCTGGGTTCTTTTGAGAGGAGAAGTGACGAGAATTTTGTCTCTTCTCCAGACTGCAGCTGATGTGAAAACACTGTCAGGCTTCTCTAGAGGATGAAATATGGGGTGGAGGTGGCCTTTGGTGGCATTGTTTTCAAGAGATTGATATTAGTCTACTGAGGTAGCATCTAATTTTTTAGTTCCTTTTGAGCCATGCTAGATATTATATTGGTAGGTCTGCATCTTAGAATTTGAGGTGTGGAAAGTAGGGAAAACCTGTGAGGCTGGAGGGGGACATGGCATGCTTTCTTGCCTCCCATTCCCATCTTCAGTCTCTCCCAGTCTTTGGTTTCTGTGTGTCCCCTGAAAGTTACTTCAGCGTGCTAGTGAGGGGTTAGTAATTCCCGTAAGCAGCAACCCAGGCTGTCTCTAGAATTTTGATGGGAAGCTAGCATACTGCCCTCTAGTGCCTCCTCCCATGATGATGGTCCTTTCTTGTGCTCAATATTTGGCTGACGGGGTGAGCATCAGTGGCCTGGAGATGCCAGTTAACTTTCCTACAATATCTTTTGAGCACCTCCAAATGTCATCACTCCAGTGCACTGTGTGAAATTAAAATGGTGGCCTCCAGCGAGCCTGGGATCACCATTTAACTTTCCCAGAATGTCCCAGAGCCACACTACATTGAGCATACTCTGGGACAGTGTTGGACATTTAAATGATGACTGTTCAGCAGTTGTTGGATTGCTGGAATAGAGAGGTGAAGGGGAGTCATACAGGGTTTGCCTGGGGTCCTGCCAGGCATTATGATCTTCTGGTTGCCATATGTTAACCTAAAGCTTTCTGTTCTTTCCCAAGCTAATTTTACGGAAAGTGCAAAATGTAAATAAGCCTCTGCTCCCATAATATTTAACTAGCTGGAGGCTGAATGCAAATACATAGGTTCCGTAACAAAACATTCAGGCAAATTGTGATTGTTTCTGAAACAACAGGACACATCTGAAAAGAAAACTGCCATGTATTTAATCCATTGTAATGCTGCTTCTGGTTGGCTTATTGAATTTGTGTCTTGTAGCTGAAAATATCCAAGCGTCATTTTGCTGTATGCATAATTCATTCCAGCCTCTCAGAATCTCCTCTCATGCATCCTCTGATGATTCCTCCTTATTTCTGTTTCTTATGTGAGGCAAGGGGCTCTTGTGCTTTCTTTTCTGTTTGCAGTTTCATAGGATGTGAAAATGGTGCTTGTTTAGATTTGTTTGAATATCTTTAGCTTTATATTTCACAAATGTATTGGCCTTTACATATTTTTGGCAACTGTCGCTGATAAAATGGCAGTTTTATTCATGCGTTGTGGTAACAACCTCAGCTTTTCTGAAGTTGTGTGCTAGAAAGAAACTTTGAAGTACCCAAGCATTCCTGTTCATAGATGCTGATAAGGCATGTACTGTGGCAGTCCTTAAACCACATATTTTGAAAAAGCTATATTACCTTGTTCTGACAAAAGGATCCAGGCACAGAAAGATTTTCCTATCATACTGGCCTACAGTCAGTTTTCACAGGAGTTACCTAGTTGTATGGGGAGTGTGGCATGCTGCCTGGCAGCTCATGCATCTTTCATAGAATCATAGAGTTGGAAAGAGACCACAGAGGCCGTCCAGTCCAACCCCCTGCTATGCAAGAACCCACATCAAAGCACTCCCAACAGACAGCCATCCAGCCTCTGTTTAAAACCTCCAAAGAAGGAGACTCCACAACACTCCAAGGCAGCATATTCCACTGCTGAACATCTCTGACCATCAGGAAGTTCTTCCTGAGGTTCAGGTGGAATCTCTTTTCCTGTGGTTTGAATCCATTGCTCCTTGTCCTAGTCTCTGGAGCAGTGGAAAACAAGCCTGTTCCCTCTTTGATATGACATCCTATCAAATATTTAAACATGGCTATCATGTCCCCTCTCAACTTTCTCTTCTGCAGACTAAAGATACCTAGCTCCCTAAGCCACTCCTCATAGGGCATAGCTTCCAGACCCTTCACCATTTTGGTTGCCCTCCTCTGGACATGTTCTAGCTTGTCAATATCCTTCTTGAACTGAGGTGCCCAGAACTGGACACAATATTCTAGATGAGGTCTGACCAGAGCAGAGTAGAGTGGATCTTTACTGCAACAACTCTTCTAATTTGCAAGGCTCTGAAACACACCCTGGTGATAATGAGAATTGTCCAAGGGAAGGTGTTGACTGGTTCAGAAGAATAACCGAATATACTCCTTTCCTGTATAGAGGTGATGATCCATCTTTTTCAACATATGCATTACAGTCCTGGCCTCCCATTGCATCTCGTTCCATTTCTTAGGCAGCTTCATTCACAACCTTTGGTTTCCTTGACATTGGGCAGTTGATAGTGGCAGAGGTCAAAAAGGGAACAAAGTCAAGAAAGCCATAGCAGAATTTAGCAAGGACAATCCTGACTTGGTATCAGAAGGTCATCCATGGAATGGTGAATGTTGAGTAGGACAATATAAAAAGAATTATATAGATACTCCAGACAATTATCTATGTATTTGTAGGTCCTAGCTGGGTCTACTCTTTCTGCATATATACCTTGGATTTGGTTTTCTAGGTGAGTGGGTTGGTGATGGTCTGGGTATGAAGAAGTTTTTTTACAGTTTCTTGTGATGGACAGACCCCTTCCTGGTCAGGTTTAGACTTAAAGGAAAGTGGAGCCTTTGTGTATGGGACACCAGTTAAGACAGTCCGATTTAGGAGATTGGTGGATCCAAATGGTTTCTTATAGTTGTTGGGGACTTTGTTCTTATTTTTCTTCAAAGCTCTGGGTGACCTCTGGAATGGAGAAATGCCCTGAGCAACTGACACAATAGCCTCAATACTAGTGTTTCTCCTAACTAGAGTAGACCATTGGAATCAATTAGTTTTACTAACTGACTCATTGTTCAGCAGTTTGTTCAATGGGTCTACGTTAGTTGGAACAGTAGGATTCAGGCCGATGACACTTGGGGACATCTTCTTCCACCAGCAGAGCCAAATGCTGGGCTCCAGGTTGACTCAGCCTTCCGTCCTTCCACAGGTCAGTAAAATGAGTACCCAGCTTGTTGGAGGCATGTATAGAAATACATGCTATTTGTAAGTTGTTCGCAGCCTTGATCCATATGGAGAGGCGGGATACAAATAAATAATAAAAAAAAATGAGCAGGAGGATGCCACTGTTGCCCTGTTTTTTGTGTTTTAGGAGGAACCTGTCTTATACTGATTCAGATTATTGGTCTGTCTAGCTAAATATCCTCTACTGCCTGGCAATAGCTCTTACTCAGTGTTATCTACCCCATGTTTTTCCAACTTGAGGCCTTTCAGATGTTTTGGACTTTAATACTCCTCAGCCCCAGCTAGCAGGGGCAATGCTGGGAGTTATAGTCCCAAACGTCTGGAAGGTACCAAGTTGGAAAAGACTGCTTAACAGTTATTGAAAGCCAGCCTCCAGAAAGAAATATTTCCTGTCCTACTTGGAGAGTCAGAGATTGAACCTGGGATCTTTGATACGTAAAGCTTGCATTGTGTACCATTGAAAGCTGTGACCCTGAAACTTGATCCAAGTTCCTACCACACTTTCTGTTGCCATCTAATGCTGTTTCCTTGAGGATTCCTGATATGTGCAGACAGAACACTCTCTGAAGAAACACAGCAGTTATTAATATAAGGCTTTTCTGTTTCTTTTTCTTAATTTTCTGGAGTGATGCAGTCTCTCTTGACTGGTTACACTAATAAGGTTTATATGAATATATCATGGGCCATTTCCGCACTAGACTGTTATAGCACTATTATTCCACTTGCAACACCCTATGCAATCCTGGGGTTTGCAGTTTCAGGAGGGACCAGTTGGACCCTCCTGAAACTGCAAACCCCAGAATTTCCTAGGATGTTGCAAGTGGAATAATAGTGCTATAACAGTCTAGTGTGGAAATGTCCTATAAAGGCCATTTCCTGTCCCTTTATTAAAAGCATCTTAATAGGTTTAGATCAAGTAAAATGCATTTAGGTTAACCAAATGCAGTGTCACAATTCTTCAGAGAAGGTGAGTCAGATCCTCACGATGGGATGTAAAATGATTGGGAAGTTCCACATGTATTTAGTTTTGCACTGCCTTTTTTCTGATTGGTAATTTGGCAAAGACACAGAGGTCCTAAATACATATAATTTTTGACAAGTTTTGAACCAATGTGTTAATAGGAGCAAAAGCATTAACAGGCCATATTCACAGGCTCTTCAGAAAAGATCATCAAGTTTCAAGGACTTTTTTTTCCCATTGTGCGAACAACGCGCTATGGATTTTAAAGGGAAAATAATCTGAATGTTAATGTTTGTTCATAGAAAATGGAAAATACTGTTAACGTCAAGGTTAAACCAGTGTGTTAATTATCTGGGGGTAATTTGGAGAAAATTGCTACCAAATATGTTGAAAAGATTCTATATTTTCACAGAAATGGTGATCTTCTGTTACTATGGAAATGAGATAAAAGCCATTTAATGGAGATTTACAAAAGCTTAACACTGAGAAATTTAGCAACATCCCTTTAAAAAGCAAAACAAAACAATCCGTTATGTAGGACCAGTTTCACTGGTATAGTTGCTTTAGTTTAATAAAACCAGGGATTAATTTAACTCATTCTGGCTAACACTACAGCAATTAATAGTTGTTATTTCACAGTATTTAGATTTCGGTTTCTAAAATGTTGCATGCTCTTGGACAAGTATGTACAAGTTTGCTGCCTTCCAATTATCCTGCAGGAATTTGCATCTCCGTAGCCTTCAGAGTGGGATGTGGCACTGTCTTCATCTGCGATTCTTATATAAACAAAAGTTGCATAAATGAGAGCTTATTTATTTATTTAAAATACTTTTACTCCATTTTCCAGGCTCAAAAGCTCTGAGACCGGTTTATAAAGACCAGAATCGAGGTAATCTCTGCCTGCAAGCTCACTTCTAGAAGGCATAATCTAAAAGGAAAAGGCATTGGGTGGGAATTAAAAAGGATTCTTGGGCATTACAGTGCAGTCCTCATTTGAAGAGGGACTGGCTCTAGGTCAGTGGTTCTCAACCTTCCTAATGCCGCGACCCTTTAATACAGTGTGGTGACCCCCAACCATAAAATTATTTATTTATTATTTACAATGCCTCCCACCCCGGCAAAGGCCGCCTCGCTGACCAGGAACGGGGGAGGCGGGCAGGGAGGGAAGGAGGAGCCACGCGTCTCCCCTGGGAAAAAACTCCGAGACCCCCCGGGCTCTGCTTCTGCTTCGCTCTTGTTTCCACTGGGGGGGGGCACTGTGGGAAAAGTTTCCAGACTGTTGACCCTGGCCGGAGGGGGGGAGGAATCCTAGTGCCTTTGTCTTTTGTGCCGGGTGCAGCTCGTCCCCCCGGAAAAGCACTGCCTTGTAGGCCCCCAGCCCTTCCGCAGTGCCCCCCTCCATGGCGAGTGGGGCAGGGGCTGTGATGAGGAGGGGGCCTGCCCCCCATGCTGCCGCCGCCCCCCCCAAGCTAGCCTGTCAGACAGGAGGTTCTCCTGGTAGCGGAGAAGAGGAGTGATTTCAGTCCCTTCTTAACAAGGGGCAGGAGGATGCGAGTGCGTGGCTCGCGCTTGCGCACCACCACCAAGGAGGCAATGGAGCCTAAGACCTTCGGAAATACGTATTTTCTGATGGTCTTAGGTGACCCCTGTGAAAGGGTCGTTCGACCCCCAAAGGGGTCGTGACCCACAGGTTGAGAACCGCTGCTCTCTCTAGGTGGTTTGGATTGCTCCTCTGCCAACTGATGTTAGGTACTTGCTGATACAACTAATTGCCAGGAGAACTGTTCTGCTGACTTAAGATCTTGTGGCAGATGTGTCCCAAAAAGTTGTGCCAGATTCAGGCCTCACCCAGCTCAAGGACACAATGACAATGCCAGCACAAACATAGACCAGAGTGAGGGAAATTTTCAGTAATCTCCGGCACCCCAGAACAGGAGGAGTTTGGATTCAGCAAAGCTTCAGCTGGCCATGGCCATTTCTTCCATACACAGTTATAATGCTATTATTTCACTTTCAGCCTCCTGAGGAATTGTGGGGTTTGTAGTTTACTGAGGCCCAAGAGCTCTCTGGCTGAGATTTCTGAATGCCCTTCCCTAAACTGCAAGCCCCAGGATTCCATAGGAGGTTGAAAGTGGAAAAAAGAGCACCATTAACAGTCTAGTGGGGAAATGGCCCCAGTGTGGTGTAGTCATTTGAATGTTGGACTACAACCCTGGAGACCACAGTTCAACTCTTTGCCTAACCATAGAAATCCACTGGGTGACCTTGGGCACATCACATACTCTCAGCCTCAAAAAAACTATAATAAACTCACTTTAGGGTCACCATTAGTTGGAAACAACTTGAAGGCACACTACAACAATGGGAAAAGTGGTGATCCAGTGAGTGCCTATGTGCAAGACACACTGCCTATTGCCCAGGCACTGTTCATTGTGGATGGGTAATGCCTGTTCTCCCTTTTTAGACTTCAGCCATTTCCACACTACACTATTGTAGTGCTATTATTCCACTTACTTTTTTTTAATTTATTTTTGTTAAAATTTTTCATTCTTACAGGCATAAGCTCATAAGACTTGTTAATGTTTAAAATATAAAATATACTATATACTATAAAAAATATTATAACATATCATAATATACAACATATAATATACTCTTTTGACATGTTCATAAGACCTGTTCATAAGACCAGTTATTATTTACAGTATATAATATATAGTAATATACTAAAATATAGAAAATATAATATAATAATATAATATAATAATTAATACCTATTAATAATATAATTATATAATATAATAATATATATAATAATATAACATATAATATACTCTTTTGTATGATGTAAATTAAATTAACATAGCTCTCTATATATCATTAAGTCCATACAGTCCTAATTTCTTACCTTCCTTTTTCACATTTTTTTCTTAATATTATTAATATTAATATTAATTCTGAGGTTTGTCGTTGATTGAGGCCACAGAGCTCTCTGGCTGAGAATTCTAAATGCCCCTCCCTAAACTGCAAACCCCAGAATTCCACAGGATGTTGAAAGTGGAATAATAGCACTATAACAGTGTAGGGTGGAAATAGCCCTAGTGTTGGCTAGCTTATGGCTATCTTGGCCAATTAGGATTTCACTCCATTATATAATTCAGCAGGCTGTGCGGTTGGATGTAAGCTGGATAAGTGAAGAATCACTATTTTCTGCCCTTCTGATGGTTCCATAAGTGAAAGTGGTTAGTTAATTACCTAATGAAAGCATCTGCAAATTTCAGCTGGACTTCCAAATCCCAGTAATCCTAAATTACCCTTATTTGTTGCAGAGTCAAGACACTCTCCCTGGCTCACTGTGGGCCTGTGGGCCAGCGTGATGCCTTGGAGAAAGAACTGCCATCTTCATCTGGCATTTTGGGGGCATCTGGGAACACTGGCTAATTTTTTATTTTTATTTTTATTTTATTTATTTATTTGTATCCCGCCTCTCCATATGGATCAAAGCGGCGAACAACTTACAAATAGCATGTATTTCGAAACATTTCTATACATGCCCCCAACAAGCTGGGTACTCATTTTGCCGACCTGCGGAAGGATGGAAGGCTGAGTCATCCTTGGAGCCCAGCAGGATCAAACTCACAACCTTGTGGTTTGTGGCTTGCAGTACTGGCATTTAACCACTGCGCCACCAGGGCTCCTAATTAGAAGCTGGACCCGGTCTTAGAGATGTGAAGGCCTGGAAAAAACCCGGAAAAATTTAGAAAGAAAGTTTTTTTTGAATGTTTTTTTCCTGAAGCCTTTTTTTCCCCCCAAAAAAATTGGAAAAATTGAAAAAAGGAAGAAAATTGATTATGGAATGTTTTATTTTACATGATGAATAAAATCTTTAAGACAAGGTGCTCATGTATTCTCGAAATAATTTCTGAAAACTATGACTGAAACTGATACTGGTAACTATCGGTCAGAAAACAAGTCTGATTAAATTTCATGTCTATTTATTAACTCTTAGTCCCTCCCTCCTCCCTTCCACACACTTTCCCCCCTCAATTCTTTTTATGGGAATGGGTGCTTTATGTCTATTTGATACTGTGGAGAGGAAATATAAATAATTTCCTTTGTTACTAATGTTGATGGTTTCTTCTGTTTTTTAAAAAAATTGTTTTATTGCCTGCTCCACATAAACTAGCAAAACAAAAGAGGTTCCATACAATTCAGGAGATTGTTGCTCCATTTGTTACAAATAAAAAGCAAATTCTGTTTTTAATAATTGTTTGAATACACTGTATTTGTAATATACTAATTGTGATAATTTTATGCCAAATCAAATTGTATATAGTCACATTTTATGTTCCTAAAGTAACAGAGTGACTTTCAATCTGTAAAAAGTGCTAATGTTGCATTTTTTTTCATTTTCCCCCAAAAATTTCCATTTTTTTTTTCTGGAAAAAACCCTGGGAAAAAAAGTTTTTTCCCATGGCTTCAAAATTTCTGAAAATTGTACATTTCTACCCAGTCTGAGAAGAGGAGGGATGTTCTGGAGCGGATGTAGAGAGGGAATTCTTCATTCAGGTCTACCGGGATGGATATGAACATCCCTCTCTGTACTCCTCTGGCATTTGGGTGCTGTATGCCTTCTTCCAGAATGCATAATTTCATTATTCCATGTCTTACTGGGCTGTTTGTTACTGTTTCTTCTCTCCTGTCACAATTTTAGGGGTTGACCTAATTGGAGGAGGGAATATAGGGACTACTTATCCATCATTTTCCTTTTAAGGGACCTTGGGGTGAAGGGATGCCATGTGGAGGAGGGAGAGGGCTTGTTTTCTGCTGCTCCGGAGACCAGGACAAGGAGCAATAGATTCAAGCTGCAGGAAAGGAGATTCCACCTGAACCTTAGGAGGAACTTCCTGACGGTCAGGGCTGTCCGGCAGTGGAATCTGCTGTCTCGGAGTGTAGTGGAGTCTCCTTCTTTGGAGGTTTTTAAGCAGAGGCTTGATGGTCATCTGTCGGGAGTGCTTTGAGGGTGTTCTTGCATGGCAGGGGGTTGGACTGATGGCCCCTGTGGTCTCTTCCGACTCTACATTTCTGTGATTCATTTCTATGGTTCCCAGGTTCCCAGCTCGGGCTCATTCCCAGGTGGTAGGGAAACCACATCACACAAAATGTCCTCTTGCTCATGTTGAGCTCCAGGGATGCCACTTCTACTTGCCCCTCATTAGGAGGGCTGCCCCCATTGGATAACAGTTCCCCAATACCTGGCTCAACAGCTGCATGCCATGTCAAGCCTGTTGTCAATAAAGTTGTAGTGTTTTGTTCTCCTTCCATGTTTATATACTTGATCTTCCCCATGTCTGCAGTTGCCACTCACTGTTGGGACAGCAGTAAGCTCCAGTGAGTAGACATGTTTAAGATGATGCTGTTAGATGCACAACTGTGCATATATTGTCTGTTGAAAAAAAGCAAAATTCTCTTCCATGCACCAAAATCCTATGCAAAGAAAAACATAACTTGTATAAATTAAGTTGGTAACTTGTTTAAATTATAGTTTTTTAAGATGTGCACCATTCTGCAGTGTTTGCAGAATCATATCTACTAAGTCTTCTGCTAATGAAGAGCTACAATGCTACACAGGGCATTAAAATCTTCCAATTACTGAAAACATTATTCACACACTTCTTTGTTGCTGAGACCTCAGGAAGTGTGGTCACCTGGGCTGACAACTTTATAAGAAAAAAAGCAACGTATCTTTCTGAATTAACTGAATTCTGCTCTTGGTATATAGACATACATCTCAGCATATCCTTGTTTGATACAGAATTCAATTCCTGTGCGTTGTATCTGGAAGCAATGTCCAGGCAGTGTCCATTGGTGAGCCAAAGTTGTTAGGTTAAATTTGCCATTTTTCAACAATACTTTTGATGTTGTTTTCAGTGGCACCAGTTAGAGCGGAATTGCATATTATGCCAGTAATTAACATGGGTAATTCTTTTGATGTAACTACTGCAAACAAAAATAATTAATCATAGCTATTGAAATAATAAAAGCTAATGCAGACCATACCCTAAAAGATACAAAACTGCCCTGTTTCCACCCAGTTTCTAAGCACCACTTATATACATGCGCATTAATCTAAGTCGCAATAAGTAGTAATACTAATAGTGATAACAGCAATAATAACGATGATAATGAAGCAATATAGCGTGAAATTTCCCCAGCAGTGACATTCCATGTGTAGCCATCCAGTATACAAAACATTTTGGTTCCGGAGAATGCTATTATGGATATTGATTTAATTAAATATCTCCATTAATTCCTAGTTCTCCTCTGACCAATTTTGCCTTTTCTTCCTGCTGGAATTGTCCAGTAAATGTTTAGGAGTCTTGATCTAGTTCCTTAATTAGATGGTTGCGATAATTGAGTCCCCATGCTGGACTTAATTTGATGTACTAGATATAGAGTGTTTAAATGTTTACCGAAAAAGCAGAAAAAGAAACAAGCACATTAGAGCAGGCTTTATAGAACCTGAGGAGATCTACCTATGTCACAACTGTGGATAAACTGGATGATACAAAAGAATGAAATGTGAGTGGAATAAATTGTCCTTAACTCTGGAGTAGAAACTTTTATAAAATAGGACATTTTTGAGTGAAATGTTTACCAGTGTTTCCAAAAAATAAGCTCCACTGTAAAAGAAAATCTTCAGATTTGTATTAATCATAGAATCATAGAAATGTAGAGTTGGAAGAGACCCCAGGGGCCACCAGTCCAACCCCCAGCCATGCAGGAACACCCTCAAAGCACTCCCGACAGATGACCGTCAAGCCTCTGCTTCAAAACCTCCAAAGAAGGAGGAGACTCCACTACACTCCGAGGCAGCAGATTCCACTGCTGGACAGCCCTGACTGTCAGGAAGTTCTTCCTGAGGCTCAGGTGGAATCTCCTTTCCTGCAGCTTGAATCCATTGCTCCATGTCCTGGTCTCTGGAGCGGCAGAAAACAAGCCCTCTCCTTCCTCTACATGGCGTCCCTTCAAATATTTAAACATGGCTATCATGTCCCCTCTTAACCTTCTCTTCTGCAGACTAAACATCCCCAGCTCTCCAAGTCTATCCTCATAGGGCTTCATGGCTTCCAGGCCTCTCACCATTTTGGTCGCCCTCCTCTGGACTTGCTCCAGCTTGACCATGTCCTTCTTGAATTGGGGTGCCCAGAACTGGACACAGTATTCAAGATGAGGTCTAACCAAAGCAGAATAGAGTGGTACCAGTACTTTCCTCGATCTAGACACCATACTCCTATTGATGCAGCCGAGAATTGCATTGGCTTTCTTGGCTGCCGCATCACACTGAATGTTTACAACTCATAATAAGTTGGTAAGTCTTTGATGTCCCATATTAAGTCATCTAACCCAAGATGAGAATGGTTGCACGTTGCACCACAGAAACTGTGACACCAACAGCATTCTCAGGGATCTCAACGCCCCTCCCTCAAAGAATTAGAGCCACAACTAGTTTTGGAGGGTAGCCCCCTTGTAACCTATTTGCCAACCTCGCTTGTTCATAGTTTCCTCTTCAGATCACCATCACAGAGTGGTCTAGGCAAAGAGATGGGTGTAAGTTTTTATTTCCATAAGCAATTTCTAAGGCCGGGTCAGATTTATAGGCTCAAAGAATTGCATGGGTCATACGGCCTTTTGCAGGGCAGCTGCAAAGAAACAAAGATTTCATGTGACTAGTTTCCTGTAAAGC
The DNA here is from genome assembly GCA_948474755.1 of Ctenosaura bakeri. NCBI lineage: Eukaryota > Metazoa > Chordata > Lepidosauria > Squamata > Iguanidae > Ctenosaura > Ctenosaura bakeri. The sequence continues at coordinate 69,759 of CAOLHI010005014.1, read as the reverse complement.
AGGGGTTGTGCAAAGTACAGCTTCCAAGGGGTGTTTCTTTGTAGCTCGCAACCATTCAGGACTTCCCACAGCACCCCTTTTCTCCCCCCTCCCCACCAAGGATTAATTGCTTCCCCGGAAAGCCTCTATGAGCAGCAATTCACTTTTGAAAAAGGTTGCAGCACCCCTCAGATGCAGAATCAGTGTGGTGTGGTGGCTATGGGACACCAGGGATTTGAATCCTTGCTCAGCCATAGAAACTCATTAAGCAAGTCAGGTTCTCTTAGTCTTAGAGGAAGGCAATGGTGAAGCCCCACTGAACAGATCTTATGAAGAAATCCTTGTGATAAGTTTATCTTCGGGTCACCATAAGTTGGAAGTGGTTGAAGGCACAAAACAGCAACACCCACATCATTTAACCCTCCCCACAGAAGTGGACTTCCAGCTACTTCTGTTTTTTTTTTTTAATTCTCTCTCATTTATAGAATCATAGAGCTGGAAGAGACTACAAGGACCAATGCCCTGCCATACTGAGTACACCATCAAAGCATTCCCGACAGATGGCCATCTAGCCTCTCATTAAAAGCCTCCAAACACTCCCAAGCAGCATATTCCACTGTTGAACTGCTCTTACTGTCAGGCAGTTCTTCCTAATGTTTAGGTGGAATCCTTTTTCCTGTAGTTTGAATCCACTGCTCCATGCCCTAGTCTCTTGAGCAGCAAAAAACAGGCTTTCTTCATCTTCCATATGACATCCATTCAGATATTTAAACACACCTATCATCTTGCCTTACAGTTTTTGCAATCTTGGCTGTCCATGCACATCTCCACCCCACAGATCTGCTGCAGTTTGCCCATTCCTGCAGTTCATTAACTTTCCTAACTACAAAGAGTTATACCGGCAAAGATTAATTTCATAGCTTAACTTCACAGTGTTACCCCGATTTCTAGGGTCCCTTGGGGGACACCTCAATGTGCTCCACATGATGGAGAGTGGAAACTAGCCAGAGCACAAGCAAGAGCAATACAAGAGGCAGGGTAATCTAGCGGGGTCTTTTTACCCAGTTTTTACAGGGTCAGGCCAAGTCAAAAACTACACCAAATTGCCTAATAAATGATTTTATTGAATGTAAGTCTCACGCACCAATGCACTCACGCACACACTCACCCAAGAGCTATTAAGAAATAAAAGTGATGAAATTGGACAGGGGAGTTTCGAAGGGGTGTTGTTGGGGAATACTGCACCTTGTCCTGAAGTCCTAGGTCCGGGAAGGCAGCGAAGAAGTGAGACTCAGCACGGAGGGAGCTGAGGGGATTGCTCTACAAACGGAGCGACAGTCGACTGGGATGACCGGGAGCGATCTGAAGAAATGCTCAAAGGCCGGGATTATTTATAGGGGAAAAAGTACCTGGAGGACTAATCCTTTCCCGGGAAGAACAATGGGAGCTGAAGTGAGCACATAGCTCCATATTAGTAATTTCCTTTGCATGATAGGATTTGTTGTGTGTTGCCAAAGTCTCCGGATCTTTGGCTGTGTTAAGGGTCCTCGCTTGAGGAGATATTTGCTCAGCTTGGGGCACACCTGTTAATCCCTTCAAGTCGGCGTCTCGGGGCTGAGGATCGTTTGTGTATTGTGAGTTTACACACCTTGAGGTCTCCTGGGGCTACATGACAGGGTTTTTCACTGGTCTGACCTGATTTTTGGTCTTTCGATCGTGCCTGCCTATGTGCTCCTTCGGGGGACCTCTGTGGCACACAGAATTATTTAACATTAAAAATTGTAGACCCCAGGATAGGGTTTCTCTCTCGCAGTAACAACAGTTTCTTGACACTAAAGGGAGAACTGCCTGTAGGTTCATCCACATAGTGGTATTTCAAATGACCACCTAAAATGCATGAATTGGATCCAGTTTTTAATAAATGAAAAAGTCTTGTCCAGAACCAAAGTCTTTCTAGTTAAATAAAAGTATACCTTTCTCACAACATGCTATATTGACTGTTGCTGCATTTCCACTTGGTTTTGGTTTTTAACCTATTCTATACTTTTACTATGCTGTACTGTCTGGAAAAACCATTTTTTCTTCTCCAGCCTTGGGACCTGTAACACGTATCTAAGTGAGGATGACATGGATTCATTCTCGTTTTATACCAACTTCTTTGCTCTTCCACTTTTCAGAATATTGACATCATTACTGATTATAATTCCATGATTGAAAATGGATATCTGTTAGAAGACTTTTTCTTCTTGGAATATTTAAATATATTTCTAAGTTTTTCTTATTTCTAATACGATTGTCAAATATAATTGCCAAATATTCTTTGTCTACTATACACATGCAATGGTATATGTATAAAATATAATAAATAAAAATAGATAATATTGTCTAAATTGTATCGTATAATGTATAAAAAATAGAGAAAGCATGTTTTGAAGCAAGGTAGTATTATCGCACCTTGAGAGATTCTAATTGTTCCGTAATTTTAAGTAATTCTATCAATTATTGGTTAATATTTGAAGCTGTTTAACAAAGTGTTTCATTGTGCTTTTACTTCATGTAAATATTAGCATACTATGTATGTTCCAGTTTTTTTCATTTTGAGTAATAGTGCCTGTTTTAACTTCTTAAATGTTTATATCTATAATATAGTTATGTAAATTACGCCAGCCCGGTGCGGAGAGCCGTCTGTCTCGGAAGCGGAGCGCGGCCGGAAGGGGGCCGCCTCTCGCCTGTAGCGCAACGCACGTTCGCGGGGAACCTGGTGCTTTCAATTTCATTTTAAGTTGAAATGCCAAGGCTATCTCACTATATTTTATGTCTGATGTCTGTAGGAGATTTTAACAAAATTAATTATTGCTCCAATTATATTGTTTTAATTCTGCTCAAATTTGCTGGCTGTTTGCCGTAATAAATTTTTTGAATCTTATGTAAATTACAGTAATTCTGTAATTACTACTTCTTGAAGCTAACGCTTACAATATTTTCCCTTCCTTGTACCTCAAAGGTAGTGGTTTAATCTACTGGTCTTTCTGCCTGTTGTTGCAACCATGTCTTTGAACAAGGCAAAAGGATTTTGGAAACTTCAGGCATCCTTAAATGTGCTTTTGAGTACAGAACTGTGTAAAATGCGGAGACAGTAGGACCCTGGGGAGACTGTCGTAGAGAGCTGTCTGCCTAAACCAGGAATTTAAAATGATGATGCACACCTATGATATATCTCACTCGTGCATGACAGAGAGATGCAAAGGGTGGGGTGGGGAGGATTTAGCTTCTGCCCTGATTTAAGAAGGGTTCTTGCCCTGTGATGCAGCTGGCGTACAGCAGAGATGGAAGGGAGAGAGAATAAGAGCTGCTTCCACCCATTGCTGGGGTTGCTGACGCTGCCAAAATAAAATCTACTGCATTAAGCATCCAGAGAAAGCTGTACTTTATTCCTTTGCCTCAGTAGTTTGTATGCTTTATGACGCATCCGGACGCATACAACACACTTGCTTTTAATTTTAGATGAGACTGAGGTTTCAGATTTGTGTTATATTTAGAATTTAAATTTTGTTTGGGATTTCATGATCTGAGCCCTTCCCACTGTTATTTAAATAATTTTAAACGTTTTTTCTTTTTAAATGATATGTACAAAACCAGATCCAAATAATCAACCAAATGGTCAGCAAAGTGTTTGGAAGTAAATTCTGATCCACGCTACTCAGTTATAGCAGTTTGATACCCTTTTGATTTCAGTTCCTTCATTTTACAGATTCCTGAGGCTCTTGAGCTCTTTGGCAGAAGATTCTAAATAGCTCATCAAACTACATATCCCAGAATTCCATAGGATTGAGCCATGTCAGTTAAACTGTGTAGTATGTCGTTTCTAATTGTGTGGTGTGAAAGAAACTGAAGTCATATTGAAATTGTGCTCATTGTGAAAAAAGTACTGGTTGTGATTTGTACTGATGGAGCAAGCCTTCTAGCCTAGGTAGTGTTGTTGTTGTGTGCCTTCAAGTCAATTCCAACTTATAGTGACCATAAAGGAACCCTATCACAGGGTTTTCTGGGGGCTGAATATATGTGATACACCCAAGATTACTTAGTGGGTTCCCACGGCCAAGTGGGGAATTGAATCCTTATGTCCAGGGTCATGGTCCAGTGCTCAAACCACTATGCTGCGTTGGCTCTCCTAGGTAGTATAGAAGCATGTTATAGAATCATAGAATCATAGAGTTGGAAGAGACCCCAAGGGCCATCTAGTCCAACCCCTTGCCATGCAGGAACCCACATCAAAGCACTCCTGACAGATGGCCATCCAGCCTCTTCTTAAAAACCTCCAAAGAAAGAAACTCACCACACTCTGAGGCAGCGTATTCCACTGCTGGACAGCTCTGACCATCAGGAAGTTCTTCCTGAGGTTCAGATGAAATCTCCTTTCCTGCAGCTTGAATCCATTGCTCCTTGTCCTGGTCTCTGGAGCAGTAGAGAACAAGCCTGCTCCCTCCTCAACATGACATCCCTTCAAATATTTAAACAGGGCTTTCATGTCCCCTCTTAACCTTTTCTTCTCCAGGCTAAACATCCCCATCTCCCTAAACCGTTCCTCATAGGGCATGGCTTCCAGACCCTTCACCATTTTGGTTGCCCTCCTCTAGACACGTTCCAGCCTGTCGATGTCCTTCTTGAATTGAGGTGCCCAGAACTGGACACAGGATTCCAAATGAGGCCTAACCAATGCAGAATAGAGTGGTACCATTACCTCCCTTGATTTAGACACCATATTCCTATTGATGGAACCAAGAATCGTGTTGGCTTTCTTGGCTGGCGCATCACACTGCTGACTCATGTTCAGCTTGTGATCTATCAAGGCTCCTAGATCCCTTTCACATGTACTGCTATCCAGCCACATGTCCCCCATCCTATATTTGTGCTGATATAGGATACTACCTCTGAGCTGACAGCCCATTACGGATAGGTGATTTCTTATTTGAATGATGGAACGTGGTATCAGTCATCACAATCCACACAAGAAGGCCGTTTTCAGTCTTAACTTTAGCCCATCACTATCATTCTTTTCCTTTGGCAAGACAGTCACTTGCATAGGGTTGTTGTACAAAAGGCAATGGAATAATTCATTACTAGTGTAAAAACACTGATAGCACATTATGTGGTGACTTGGAGAACACTGAGAATTGCCATGTTGTGCTCATATGGCCCTTTTTCCACCATTCCTTCATGCTTATGATATAGGGAATTATGAGATTCATCCAGTGAGTGTAAGACTGGGGTGCCAGATTTCTCCTGTTGAAAATCTTCCCTTTTAGATCACACACACACTGCTTATTTTCATTGCAGAGTCATTCAGCCAGCATATCCAAGGCTATGATAGTTAAAGCCACAATGTTGCCGCACCCCCGCCACACACATTGCTTTCCTGGATTTTTATCAGTGTTCTGCTTTTCATTTATTGTCTCCCTGAGTCATCAGTATTGGTCTAACAGACTGGAACAGCCTAAGGTTAATGATAATTACTTATTGAGTTGTTGATAGGCCAGATGAGAATAAAGCTTATTAGATCAGTAATAACGGAAATCTGTATTTAATACAAAAAGTTGTAGCTAGTTTGGAACAACAGGACCTGCATCTATTGATTTCTTCTTTTCTGTCCAGTAAATTAAAGTGATGTAGAAGGATGTTTAAAATTAATAATACAAATCAGGTAAAAAAAGAATATTCATGTTTGGAGGTAAGGAGATTGCAATACAGTTTGCATGCAGATAAATACATTGGGGGACAAAATGTTGCATACAGTGGTGGGGGAACTGAGAACTTCACTGATTTATATTATTTTTATGAATGCTCTTCATAGTTTAGGCTCTACAGAGCTTCCAGTTGTTGTCCTAGCTAGTTCTAAACTGTTTTCTTCTACTTGTTGGTTCTTTACTTTCTGGATAACTATGCAAAGGATCCACATAACTGAGTAGCAGCTTCAGGAACAAATGCAGTTTCAAGGAAAACCGTCAAATTCCAGGGCATACGCCGCATCAGTGCTAATGAGCAGGAACTCATTGCCTCAGCAACACCGCACCAGCAAAAGCAAGCTGTCCGCTGAGCCCTTTCAAGGCTAGAACTTCCCCACTTTCTTCTTGGTGCCCATCTGATTGGCTGCTTCTTAAAAGAGGGAACAAAGTAAGGGAGAATGCTTTTGACTTGCCGTACCTTACTTTAATTGCTGCATCTAAGCAGACCGGGATTTGCCCTTTTGTTAAGATGAGGAAGAAGCTGTCTTCATACATTTGGTGTAAAAAGAACTAGCTGACAAATAGGAAGGGGAAGGCTTTTTTCCATTTTTGTCAAGGAACATATTGCCATAGGGTGGGTGGAGACACAGAGAGGAGGTAGCAGATGTGCTCATTTCCATGTATCTGGCCGTGCATAGGTGGTCATCTGTAGCCTGTAGTTATTTGAATAGTGCCTTTGGGTTTAGAAAATGTTTGCCACCAAACCCATGCAAAAATAACAAACCAACAAACAAAATCCTTAAAGAACTGTGGAACATTGTGTCCCTTGCCTAAACTTGGGAGTACATGAGGTCTGAAAAATCAGTTTTTCCTTTGAAAAATGTTGCAACAAGCTACATTTTGATATAGGCCCTTTTCGCATGCAGTTTCTGTTGTGAGAGGGCCCCTTGAGCGTCGCGTGAATGGGAGCGTCAGTCCATACGACGCACTCCCATTCACGCGACGCTCACGAGCCTAAAGTGGGCCGCGCGCAAATTTTTTTATTTTCGCCTGGAAGCCAAAAATACTGCGTGGTCGCACAATGCTCCTGGGGCCCTCACGCACTTACCTGCTGTGCGGTGCGTCGGACGAGCCGGGCCGGCCGCACTTCCTCCCCAGCGCAGCCTACAACTCCCAGGCTGCGCTGCGGAAGGAAGGGGTGGGGTGCTAGCACGACGGTTGTGCAACCAGGAAGCGAGCTGTGGGAAGAAGGAGCAGGGAAGCGGCAGCATTTCTGCGGAGGCTTTTCCCGTGAGACCCCCCCCAGCCACGCAAACGGGTAACGTGCGAAAAGGGCCATAATTGTGAAGGAAGGAGAATGTGAGGACAGTAAGGATATGGAATCCCAGAACATCCCAAAGAAACATCATGTGATACAGAAATAAATGCAAATACAAATAGCCATACTTCCTTGGTTTTTCATTTACAGAAATTAAAGGAGATCTAAGATGAAGAAAAAGCAAATGCTAACATTAGCTGAAGGTCTGCATTCATCTTAAGGGGTCAAGTTTGGACAGATCAAGAAGGAATGATAAATATTTGGACATTGATTTCTTTTAACTGAACTTCAAAAAGCATGTGGATGTTATCAAATATCTTGATCAACTCATCCAGGAGGATATATCAAGATTCTTTTCTTCTAGGGGAGAATTCCAAACTTGCTAATAAATGTACATGTCCATACCTGCATGTGTGTACATGCACATGTGCAAGGAAGGAATTTTGTACCCTTTGTGTGTCATCTGCTTCCCAAAAGAAAGCAAGAGCAAGCTTTTTATTTTCATAGATCTGGATCTCACCTCCAAGGAAACTGATAGCACAGAATACTGTACAGTCATCCCTCCACTTTTGCTAGGGTTAGGGGCACAGGACCCCTGTGAAAGTGGAAAAACCGTGAATAACTCTAGGCCTTCCCAGACCATATTTAACATACATAAAAAAGTATGACCACCATATTCAACCCACCGTGGATTCCTTTCAGACATCAGGATTCCTTCACAAGGCAGAAGTGGGTGGCCAGTGGGGCTTACTGCCACCTCCACTGTTGCCCCATGCCATTTTAAATTGGGACTTACAAGCCTCGTTTGCAGTTTCTCAGTCTCACAAGGCTTGCAGTCCCTATTAAAAATGGCATAGGGCAGCGGCGGAGGTGACAGCAAATAATCCATGAATAATTAGATCCGCAAAAGTGAAACCTGCAAATGTGGAGGGCTGACTATAAATGCAAATTTTAGTCGAATTAATTTTAAAAACCGTTTTTTAAAAGCTTTTTCTTTTTTCAGTATAGCATGTCAAATGAGTGTTGCTGTTTATCACAGCCGTGTCTGAAAGAGTTTTGCTGGAATGTTTGCTCTCTACTCACCCTTGGCTTTGAACACCTGCAGCTTTTTTGGTTGCCTCTTACCACAGTTTCTAAGGCCAAGCAGTTGAGTGCAAAGAGCATTGGAGTTCAGAGAAAGCCTAGATATCTTCTGAACATAAGCTTAGTTAATGGGTTCATGGAATCTTTTGCTCAGATGAGGGTCTCAGTCTACCTGGCAGAGATAAATAATCAATTTTCAGAGGTGTCAGGACTTAATTTGAGAGTCTAGAAGACCAAGTGAGAGACCTGCTGTCTACTCACACACCTGCCTTTTAGCTGCTCAGCACTACTCGAGCTGTAGAGTGTTCTGAGAATGTGAGAACAGACCCACTGCCAGTCTAGTTGACCGTCCTGTTTCCTGTGGTGGCCACCCAAAAGAACCCAGGAAGCCTACAAGCAGAACAGGAGTGCAACTGGCCTCTTTTGTGGTTGCTCCTCTGTGTCTGACATTCAGAGCTGAGATGTCTCTGAACCTAAAGGTCTCTGTCTGATTCTGCTTGTTTGGATTCTGTCTCTGTCCCTCCATCCACCCTGGTCTTTGGTGACTGTGGGAGTCCTTGCATGGGAACAAGAGGGTCTTTCTGTAGCAGCACCTCAAGAGATTGTATGGCACAGCACTGCCTGAGCATATCATGTCGTGGTTGTGGAATTTCTCCTGCAGCCTGAGGGATGGAGCTCGGCACAGATTGATATCCATTTCTGCCACCCAGCCATACTGTTGATTATTGGTATTTGCTATTCTAAATGAGGTCAGTATTGATGTGGGGGGGTGTATGCACTGAATGCCCATGCAAGCTCATTTCCAGGGTTCTTCCAGTGAATGTGCTGCTTCTGAAATTTAAGCTACAGGAACCTTTGATCACAATTGCCATTAAAAGTTTTATTAGTCCCTCTTCTTTAACATGGTGTTACTTGAAAAAGAGTTAAAGTTCATTGCTTTGGAACTGCCCAGTTTCACTGGTATTCTATCTGTTCATCACACTAGCAGTATATTTTACAAAACTGTGCATTTTTAGAAGTGGGAAATCTTCCATCCCACTTCACTGATAACGAGCAGTCTCTCCAGGTTTGCAGAATAACCAGGGTTGTGGAGAGTCTTACAAAAAACACACATCTCAAGTTGAAATAAAGTGCCTTTTTATGGTGGAGGTGATTGAATTAACAATACAGTCTCTCTACCTGTCAACCCAAAAGACTGAGTTTAATGGGGTTTACTCCAGGTAGGTGAAGTAATGGGATTTACTCCAGGTGAAGAAAAAAACTGCAGCCTCATTCTGTACATGTAACTAATTTTGTGCTTTTGATATAATTGTTTAGTTATTTTAAAACTTTCATATAATAAGATTTTAGCTCAACTTTACGTTAATTTTGTTGTGAGCTGCTTTGGGAGAAACAAAATAATAATAATAATAATAATAATAATAATAATAATAATAATAATAATATCCCGCCTCTCCCGACAGATCGAGGTGGTATTACAACAGTATATCAAATACATTAAAAACAATTAAAACATAACCCATCCTCCCCACCCACCAACCCATCTAAAACCCCCTAAAACACATTAACTATTAAGAACAATCCATTAAGTACACCCATTGTTTAAAATATACCTGGAGAAAAGATTAAAAAAAACACCAGTTCAGTGCAGAAATACGGTGGGAAGCTCTCTCTATAAGAATTTCTTAAAATTTTAGTTCAGATGATCAACTCCACCTAATGCTCCAATATAGGGTACAGTCCAAGGGATACTCACCTACCATCTGTGAATCTTATAAGACCTGGTTGCTGTTTCTCTATGTGTCTTGTTACCAATTGGCTTACAAGGCTAGGGTACTTAAAGTCCTCTTGTATGGATTTCCTGCTACTCCAGGTGCCCAGAACCTCCCTGGCTATAAGATTGGACTCTCTGCTTCTCTGTCCATCATGCCTGGCTGGGGATGGGTGCCTGATGAAGGTGTTCTTTAGCAGTTGGTGCTGGAAGATTTAGCATTTATTTATTTATTTATTTTGCTGCTGCTTTCATTGTCTTTTTGCATTTCTCTTCCTTCGCCTTCTTAAGAATTATCAGTAGGTCTAGTTTAGTCTTGGCATGACTGCCCATTTTAATTTTATCTTTTTATTGATTGAATTTATATGTTGCCTTTCTGTCAAAAAAGGGTCTCGAGGAGGCTGAACTTTGTTGATATGTTTTGTAGCTGACATGTCAGTGAATCATCTTGAAATAGTGCTATATTTGAATGAGTAAACTTTTTGCTGTTGATCTGAACTATTCTAGGAATGATTTGCCGTCGAAAAGCAGCAATCAAATCAGATTTGTATGGTGGTGATGCTCCAAGGGCATTATATTTTGCTGTAACGAAAAGGATTTGTACGAGACCACCCCAAATCTACTATCTAAAGACTCCTGCATGAAGCAGCAATGTCCTTTCCCAAAGAGAGATCTGATTGGAAGGAGCCCAGCATTGCAAGGAATTCCACATTGGGGTGATGTAGGGGGACATTTTAGGTTGGGAGTGAGACTGAAGTGGAGTGTGAAGAGGAGGCCTGGAGCTCTCAAGCTGATCTGAGCATTGCTCCCAATCATTTGTCACTGTCAGATGGGAATGGGTGTGAGTGGGGAGGAGGTGCTGAACCATTCCTCCTCATCTGTTGACTGACAGCTGAACGAAGCTTTAATGCAACCTCCAGGCAGATAATTCGCCATCAAGGGGGGTGGGGGAGAACGTGTGCAAGAAAGATACTCTATCACAGCCTGCATATTGCTTACAGCTACTGACATTTCCACGAGGGCTTGTGGGGCAGGGGGAGGAGAGGAGTGGGGAGAGGGGGGATGATATTTGCTCCGCATTAGCAGTATAAAGGGGACATGCACTCAAGCTCCAAAGTGATGCTGCAATGACAGTACGAGCTAAAGGAGAAAACATCAATGTTTGTGCTCCGCTTCGGTACAGAAGGAGTTGTCTGTGACAAGTGTCAGTGTGTAAGAGAGACTGCATTGCCTGCTGCAGTCTGGGCTAGGAGATTCCCCATTGCATGTCTTCCAACTGCAAAGTTGCTTGATAACCTTTGGCCAGCCCTGATTCTGTCAGTCAGTCTCAACTTTCATCATGATAAATAAATTTCATTGCAAAGCAAAGTGAAATTGCAAAGTGAATCATTTAGCTGGATAGTTTGCTGGTGTCTTTTGGCACTACTTTCTGCTGTTTCTGTATAATATATTTAATCTGGTTTATTAGTTGCTATAACTGGTTAAAATACATTGTCTTAGTGGTTTTCAGGCTTGATGTGGTATCCTGCATCATGGTCTCTGCGTGTTTTTAATTTGTGTGCTGCACCTTAAAACATTCTACCTCCAGATTGATATTCAGTTCATACAATTCCTTTATTTGTGTGTGTTTCATAGTATTTGTTTTGAGGTTAATTTCATATTGCATATTTTAACTGAACTGTGGTAGATTTTGTGGAATCCGTCTTGGAAATCTCAAGTCAGTTAACTCACTGCAAGCGGGTAATATAGTTATGACTGCAATATGTATAGCAAAATGTAAAATTTCAGGCTGTTAGAAAAAAGGTTGAATAAATCCGGTTTCTATTTCCAACTAGAGTAGGCTCACTGGTAAGTGTTGACTTGCCATATCCCCATTGATTTAGTAGGTCTTCTCTAACTGGAATGAAGAACTGGATTTGGACCATTATTAGCAGATTGTTTCTCCGTAAATTACAGCATTCTTTTTGTTTTTTATTAGCCTAGTAAACAGAATGCAAAGGGAGGACAGAGAGAGGAAGAACTGTAAACCAGCATGTAGTGTTAAATCATTGCTTTGGCTTTTGATTTTGGACCACACTGCTTGTCTTTAATGCAGAAGGTTTTTGAATTTCCAAATCTGCAGAGGATTTAAATTGTGGTGTTGCTGGTCTCCATGGCTATACCATGGTCATTATCAGCTGATGCCTCAAAGACTGGGGAATGCATGGAAGCCCCCTTCCTTGACTTGGTCTTCATACCTAATCGATTACTTCTCTGTATATTTTAACATATGCTTGTAACGTGCTTGTGGACTTGAATGTTTGCAGTGGAGTCTGGATACCTTTCTGTTTTAGGGCAGTGTTTGGGCTCATGGAGTCATGGGCTTGATATCTGTTGCACTGCAGCATCACCCATGCAATATCCAGCGAAGGTACTGCAGCACAGCAGCCAATCCAGGGGAAGCGACTTAGACGATTTCCACACCAGACTGATATAGTGCTATTATTCCACTTCCAACATCCCATGGAATTCTGGGGTTTACAGTTTAGGGAGGGGCCTCAACTGCAGATCCAGGCTTGCTCCCCCATTCTGAACAACTTGTCATTGGGAGAAGCTTTTGGACAGATATGTCACCCCATCCACTGAACTCAGTGTGAATTTTCCAAGTTTTGAACACATACTATGGTGCATAGTATTTCCCAGTGAATTTCTTTTGTTCTTCCTTGCTTATCAGATCTAATATGCTCACTGACTTGGAGTAGATGATGGAGAATTAGGAATTTGCATCCTGCTCATGCTATGCGCATGTCATAATTTTTTTTTAAGGAGCCAAGGTAACATACTAACGCAGTTATTCTTCTGAAAAATCTTCAGTCTTTGCAGACTCAGGGCTCCCTTTTATGTCAAACATTCATTTGGGACTTACATCTCAGTCCTGCTCTGTATATATAAATGGTGGTGGTGCTGCCTTTGCAATCTGCTTTAGGTGATTTGTGACACAGTAGTATGTTCTGATTGACTCTTCGCTAAAAATAACTGCTCAGTGTTCTTTCAGATATGTCATGGTACATCCCTGTGTTGATCTGGGTTTTATTCCAGATGTGTTGGACTTCAGCTCCCAGAAGCCCAAGCCATCATGGCCAATGGTGTGGGACTCTGTGAACAGTAGTATGACAACATCTTGGGGAACCACTGAGCTAGGGAATTTAGTAATATGAAGCAAACGATTCATACAGTAATGTGAAATAAACATGTACTTTTGTTTTTTAGGAAGAAAAAAAAACAGTGGATAGAAACAGAGCAACAGAACAGCTTGTTAGCATTAAAAATGTCATAAAATTTTATTTTTTAGGAAATATGAAGTGCATCTGAAATTGTACTGTATGGTGGGCAGCTCCAGCATCACTGAGACATGTTGATCAGAAGCTTCCCCCTGCTTTTGTGGATTTCTAACAGTGTGAGATAAAGCTTGGGTAGTGTGGCACAGTTACTCTGTGGCCGGACTCTGACTGATGTTTTACACATTCAGGCAGTTAAGTACCCTAAAAGCACCAGATCCTGTCTGATCTTGGAAGCAAAGCAGGGCCAGCGCTGGTTAGTACTTGGATCAGAGAGGACCAATGAACCCCAGGTACTGTAGGCTGTGTTTCAGAGGAAGGAACTGGCAAAACTACCTCTGATTATTCCTTGGTTAAGAAACCCTTGTGAAATTCACGGGGTCCTCATACATTGACAGGTGACTTGAAGGCACACACACAATATCACCTGTGGAAGCAGTTGGACATCTTTGTACAGTGCAGAACGTCTGCATTCAGTTCAAGATTGTGGAAGCTGAGTTGTGTATGCATGTAGAGCCATGGATGTATATGTACATGTGGTTGTTTATTTGGTGCTTTAGTGTAGTTGAACAATGTTGCCATTCAGCACAAGGGCTGTGTACCACAGTTAACGTGTACCTCCACGTGTAGAGATTTATGCATGATTTATGCTGCCGAATCCCAGTCTGTGCACTGTACGTGTATACAAACAGTCTTCTGGTCTCTATTTCTATTCACTCTCTAGCAAATGAAATAATGTATATGGAATAGCTTGGATATCTCACTAAAGAAGAACAAAGAGACAATAGAAATGGATAGGACAAACATTCAGTAAGTACTAATGACTGTGTGTGTGTGTGTGTGTGTGTAGACATGTAAGGAAGAAGTGCAATGAAATAGGATGTTATACTCCAGCAGAGCAGAACAATTGATTAGAAAATTGTTTGCAGGCTGCGCTCATTTGAAAGTATTGATAATTTCAGATAAACTTGCAAGTAATTTAAAAGTTTGAGTCTATTTCATTCTACATTTAGCTTTCCCAGTACTAGTGGTGGAAATTATTTTCATTATGAGTAGCCGTTGTTTTTGAAGAAAATCCCAAATTCTAAATGAATTTGCCTTCGTCTTCAATTCATCCTAAAACCGCTTTGGAGTTATACACTGACGTATTGTGCTACAGCACATCACATTTGGTAGCATCAATCAGCATATGGACAGTAATGCTGTTTGAAGTAATGGATGCAACTGAATGTGGGGTGTCACATCGTGATACATCAAATGCATGAACAAATTGCTAGAGCTATTTTAAGCTGCCATTGTGCCCTTTGTCACTGTCGATTTTAATAAGTAAAAATAATTTCTTCCAAGTATAACTTGGAGCTGTATTATTTTCCACAAAGCCAGAGGAAAAGCAGTAGGCAACACCTGGTGAATGTTACTTTTTGGTGACATGCAGGTTTTCTTGTCTGTTCCATACACCAGTCTCCTGGCATGTGCCGTTCAACCCTAAAACCGTTACAGCCGAAAATCTGACTGATGTCAGGGATCTAAGGAGGTTGGGTTCATTGGTAACCGTGTTTGACGACAGAGATCAAGGCCTAAAGTAGCGTAGCCAGGTGATGAATTTCAGTGGTCATTTGAAACATAAAAAGGATCAGTTTTGCACAGTCTGTGTCTTGCCCGACAAAAGGGGCAATTGGGGATTAAGCAGGAAATCATAGAATAACAGAATCAAAGAACTGGAAGGGATCCCAAGAACTGCCTAGTTTGGTGGTGGGCAGAGTGCAGTCCTCATTTTTTCCTTCTTTTTAAAATAAAATAAAATAAAATAAGAGTGCTATATTGGCAATAACTCCTGGCAATAACAGTTTGTTGTGCTGTGTGTGTAAAGAACTGCTATTTTGAGAAAGGAAAGGCCCCACTGAGCCCACGTCAGACTAGTTGAAAGTTATTTCAGCTGTGGCTAAGCTAGCTTGCTTCCTTTCTAGTCCAACAGCTGGACCTGAGTGTCAAGAGGAAAATACTCGGTTGGAAAGCAGTAGCAGCTGCTTTCTTTTCTGTTCACATGTCACTGGTTCTGCAGTCACCCTAAGGCACTGAAGTGCTTTTCTCATTTTCCTGTTACTGCTGAAACTTCCATTTTGATTTTGGCTATTTCCTTCTCACTGACATTTTAAAAAGACATGTCACATCACTATATGGTGAATGAGAGTGTCATACTGACCATTTTTTAAAAATCAAATAAATAGTGGCTGCAGTGGTGATTGGTGACTTCTATGTCAGTGAGGTGAAAAGTCTGCTACGGTTTAAGCCTGAACCTGTTTGGTGGTGCTGAATCCTCTCCGCAGTATTGAATCATGTTTGTAAGGCTCAGCATCTTGGATAGCTCAGTAGCCTAAAACCTGGACTGGGATTTACTACCACCGGTAGCCATTGGGTACCTACTTGTCTCTAAGGCCCGTTTCACATGTGAGCGGGGAAATGGGCTGCTCCACGCGGAAATGGGGCTTGCCTTTATTCCGTCGCCGCGTGGAGCAGCCCGTTTCGCCACTCCACACTCAGCGGCATCCACTGCATCTGGCAGCACCCAAAATGGCGGCTTCTGACTGATGGAGGCTCTCTGCCAGTCAGAGAAGCTTGCCAGCCGGAAATCCCGCCTCCCGCACGATCTGCAGGCACGCCCTTGCGCATGCCTGCAGATCCATACAGACGCTGCGACGGGGCTGGATGGGGCTGCACGCCCTGCGCCTTTTAAAAACCACAAAACAAGTGGTTTTCCAAAACCACGGGTGGTGCCTCTTCCGGTCGCCCCTATGTGGATTGGGGTGTGGATTTACTTTAAAGTAATCCACCCCAATCCACATTACGGTGTAGACGACCTCCGCGGAGGTTGCTCTACACCGTTTTTTTTAATCCCATGTGAAAAGGGCCTAAGTTTCTTCCTGGAAATCAAAATTAATTAAAGCTGAAAAGTCACCTCCTGGCTTTCAGATAGGTGGAATCATTGAATCATAGAGCTGGAAGAGATCACAGTGGCCAACAAGTCCAACCCCCTGCCATGCAGGAACATACACTCAAAGCATCCCTAGCAAATGGCTGTCCAGCATCTGTTTAAAAACCTCCAGAGAAAGCGACTCCACCACATTCCATTGAGGCAGCATATTCCACTGTCGAACTGTTCTTACCATCAGTAAGTTCTTCCTGAAGATTAGGTGAAATCTCTTTTCCTTTAGTTTCAATCTGTTGCTCCATGTGCTAGTCTCTGGAGCAGCAGAAAGCAAACTTCCTCCATCTTCAACATGACATCCTTTCAAATATTTAAACATGTTTATCATGTCCCCTCTTAACCTTCTTTCCATCAGGCTGAACATACCTAGCTCCCTAAGCTGCTTCTCCTAGGGTATGGTTTCCAGACCCTTTGCCATTTTGGTTGCCCTCCTCTGGGCACGTTCCAGGTACAAGTGCTCAGTCACAGCAATGAAGGGTGGTTATGTGGAGTGGGGGCAGAGGCTAAGCCTGGGAGCGGTCTAGCTATTAGGGGACTAAGGGATTGCTGCCAGAGTTCTCCCACTCCTATTCCCTTGTCTTTTACAATACTGGTAATTTATTGCTACATCACATCTCAGAATACCAGTGCTCCTCCTTCCCACTTTAGCCGCTCTGTTCTCAGAAGCAATGACTTCATTCTTTCCCTGCTGCAGCAGTTGGCTTGCATTAAACGGTAAAATGCAGCCAAAATGTTGGAAACAAAGTAACTTCCCAGACTCCTCGTTCTTCCAAAGAAAAGCACAAAAACAGCCTTCCTTCCTTCTTTGTGTACATCTTTCTTTTCTGCATTACGTTCTGCGTGGATCTGATTCATGCTTTCTCACATGTGTGAGGACTCCATGCATTTCAGTGGAGGCCAGCAGTTCATGTGTACAACTGAATGGCTGGCAGGCTTGGGGGAGTTCTATATTCTCAAAAGCTGACAGATTGGAACCTTTAAACAGGTCAGTAGTGGAGACAAACTCTAGGTTAGCAGCGACCCTGCAAGGCAGGCCCCTTCTCTACTCCAGCTTGGGGCAGGGGTAAACAGGAGGCAGTGCACTAAACTAGCACCCCTTGTTCCAGAGTGTTGGGCAACAAACCTTAAAAAGTGGCAATTGCCAAAAAGTTAGGATTGGATTAAGTACAAAGGCAATTTCTAGAACAGTGCACACCCACACGGCCAAAGTATGGAGACTGATATCTTTTTAAAGGACTGGAGACAGAAGAGTATCTACAATGAAGAAGAACTTTTTGGAAATAGTATGCAAAAAGGGATCTTGTAGCACTGTTACCCTGTTCTCTGGGTGTCCCGGGAGGGGTGCCCAAATAACCAAAACACAAACACAAAGTTGGGGAAATTAACTGGAGCGCTCACTAAAGCTAGCGAGAGGCAGGGTAACTTAGCAGGGATCTTGTAAGCCAGCATCTACAGGGTCAGGTCAGTCAAGCAATCAGGCAGTTTTAAAATAGTAAAAATGGTGTTTTTATTAAAAGACAAACAAACAGAAAAGACACCACAGTCACACAGCTAACTAAGGAGTTAGAAATAAGAGACTTCGGGAGAAATGGGTGATACAACACCTTTTCTCGTAGTCCTGAAGAAGCTGGAGATAGTCGGGAAGAAACTCGGCGTGGAGGCCGAGGGGAGCTCGCTGGACAGAACGACAGCAAGGCTGGATGAAACTCAGGAGCGATCCGAGGTGGTTTCGGAATCGGGGAGTTCTTATAGGGTGAATTGTGACTGCAGGCCATGTCTTACTCGGTGAGAACAATGCGAGTTTGGAGCGGGACAAAGCTTTGGAAAAGGTCAAGTTTAACATGATCGGCTTAGCGCAGAATCAACAATAGTGTAGCCAGTATGCAAATGCAAGCTTGGCTTTGTAAGACTATCGGCTCGAGGCCGGGCATCTTTGTTTAGAGTCACGCTTAAGCAAGAGGTGTTTGCAGGGAGGTCCCTGAAGCAACGGAGTGGCTCTGTTCTGGCTGACTAGGTGGAGAATGGGATGTCCAACACTTACCGGCCGCGCCTGTGTACGTCCTTGTCCGGAGGCCTCAAAACACGTGGAGCGGGGTGACAGAGGAAGGCCAAATGATTTGGTATCAAAAGAGATATCTAGTGCTATCACCGGGTAGGCCTGAACCACAGTAACAGCACCTTTGAAACTAACTGAGAGAAATAAGCTTTCATAGACTTGGGCCCTTTTCGCATGGCAGTTTGAAAGCGTATTAAACACGCTCCCTCCCCCCTTCACGAGCCGCCGTACCGCATGACGTTCCCGCCGACCCGGGGCTCTCGCGATCGTGAGTAGTGCTGGAGTCGCGTTTTTTCATTTTCGCCTGGAAGCAAAAATGACCTCCTTTTTACGTATCGCTCGCGCAACCCGCGGGCCTGCGGAACCCTCTTACGCGAAGGAGCCGGGAGTGGGCGGGGTGCGGGCAGTCCCAGCTGCCTGTCCGTCACACAGCAACTCCCAGAGGAAGCCCTGCCCAGCAGCAGGGACGCCGCTGCCCCCATGGTAGCAGGGAACACTGCCCGACATGTTGCCGCAAGAGCCCACCCCGGGGTTGCGTCGCCACACTTGAGACGACAGCAGCCCCTGGGGTCTGGCTGACTATTTTTTTTTTAAAAAAACTGGTGCTATCGTTAGCACGTTAGCGCATTAGCACCGTAGCTCTGCTACTGGTCTGCCCTTGGGGCTGCTGCGATGGCCTGTTGGCAGGATCTATCGTGCTAACGTTAGCACGATAGGCTGAAAAAAAGAAAAAAAAAGAAAACCCACCGCCCAATCAGGGCCGGTGGGGCGGGGACAGGGAGGGACCTAGGCGTGGCCCACGACACCGACATGCGGAAGAGGCACCAGGCAGGGAATGGTGCTCTCTCACAAATGCCCTGCTGTGTGCGGAGTGCAAGGGGCTTTTTTGCGAAGTTTACAATAGCGCGAGGGCTCTCCCTCATCGCGCTAATGACCTACGTGCGAAAAGGGCCTTAAGTCTGCTTCACTGGATGCAGGGAGGGAGTACCTAGGAACAGACCTTTATAGTTATGAATTAGCAGGTTGTATATGTAAATAGCAATAGAAATGCAAAACTTGTGAGTATGGTGATGGGGTGACAGGTTCAGTTTTAACCTGAGCCTGGGAGACAAGAAGGAAGAAAGATGTTGGCTGAAGCCAAGGTGAGTAGATAGCCCTATAAATGGTGGAGGGAGTTCTTGGACTGTAGGGTGATACTAACTGGGAACTAGAAAGTGGATGTGATAAACTTGCCCAGAGAGCCCTCGTGAGGCTGGGGTATTAACAAATATTATATGTGCAGAATACTAGGGAACCATTGTCTCTTTTCAACCTGCTGTCAATAGACTGGAGTTTGTGGATATATTCCAACTCTGCTGTTTCTGCAAAGGAAGACTGAGATTTTAAACTATGGCAACCAAGGAAGATCCTAAAGCCTAGCCCTTCCCAAGATCTTATGGCTGTTGAGAAATTTTCCTAACTAATAGGATTCATTGTCACCTTGAGAAATCCAAAACAAGTGATATCTCATGAATTGGCAGTTAGGCTTAAATCCAGGCTTTGAGGGAGGGATCAGCAGCTAGGAGCTCAGAAAAGAAAATGAATTTCTTGACATGTGTGTTGGAGTTTATTTATTATTATTTATTTAATGCATTTATATATTGTCTCTCAACCCCCTGCCCAAGACAGTGTACAAAGGGTAAAAACATTTAAAACATTAAATACATGAATGAAATCTTTTAAAAACTGGTTAAAAACACTCCTTACAAACGATTCAAAGCTGTATATCTGATAAATGTTGGAAATGTGACGAGGGAATAGGTACTTTCGTTCATGTCTGGTGGACATGTAAAATGGCTAGAATATTTTGGAGGGAAATCTACAATCAAATTAGAGCAATAACGGGTTTACAATTTCCTATGTCTCCGGAGTTATTTTTATTAAATATACTGAAAGGAATTAACGGAAATGATCAAAAGAGATATGGAAGGCTTCTTTTATATATGATAACAGTGTCCAGATTATTGTACAGATTATTGTAAATTGAAAATTAAAGAAATCCCAACATCTAAAGAATGGTTATTCAAGCTTCTTGATATATATCAAATGGATATGTTAACTGTGCTCCTGCAAAATCGAAGTATAGACATGGTGAATCAAGAATGGAATGTTCTAAAAAGTGTATGGAAGGAGAGATGGGGAGAAACATCTCTTTTAGAACTGTAGATCATAAAATAGAGTCATAAATTCATTTTATATGTTATGTTATCTTTTATTCTCATAATCTTATATCTCTCACGTTATCTCTTTTCCTTTTCCATTTTTTTCATTTTCTTCTTTATTTTCTTTTTTTCCTTTTCCTTTCCCTTTCCTTCCTCTTTCTTTTCTTCCCTTTTCACATTGATGATATTTGTATCTCTTTTGTACTCTTCTCTTTTTTCTTTTCTTTTTCTTTTGTTAAATCTAAGTTTAATCAGATTCTTATTTTAGACTTTAACAATAATATTCTAGACTAAGAAATATTGAATATATAGAATAGGTCGGGGTTGGGGTATAACAACCGTTAGGCTAAAACAGTGATTGTTCTTCTAGGCTATATTAGGTTATATTAGTTATAGATAAACTCAAAATTATCTAATGATTGATCTATTTCATTTATATTTTCTCTGGGGGTATAATTGTGTATTGAATAATACTGTAATGCTCCAGTTACGCTGTTTGTTGATAATCTATTATGGAATGTATGGCAACATATACGTATGGATTTGTTGTATATTGATTTATATGTATTGTGTTGATTAGTAATTAAAATTTGGAAAAACCAACAAAAAACAAATGATTCAAAGCCGTAATAGTAAAAACAGCCAGAGCAGTCCCCCACTCCTCGTTTTAAGAACGAATGGCAAAGCAAACCAACATGGTCTTAAAACTGCCTTCCAGAAACTTAAAAGGGATGGAGTCAGTCTGATTTCCCTTGGGAGGGAGTTCCACAGTTGGGGTGCTGCTACAGAACAAGTTCTGCCATGTGTACCAACAAACCGAGTGTTGTCATAGAAAGGTAGAGTTGGAAGAGAGCCCAGGGGCCATCCAGTCCAACCTCCTGCCATGCAGGAACACCTTCAAAGCACTCCCGACAGATGGCCATCCAGCCTCCGCTTAAAAACCTCCAAGGAAGGAGACTCCACCACACTCCATGGAGGTAGCAGCAGATTCCACTGCCGGACAGCCCTGACTGTCAGGAAGTTCTTCCTGAGGTTCAGGCGGAATCTCTTTTCCTGCAGCTTGAATCCATTGCTCCTTGAAATAATGGGGTCTAAAAGACCAGACAGTGCCTGTGGGACTCGAACCAGGACAAATGGCAGATGGCAAACGCGAAGGAACCGCTAGGCTAACCCGTGACTTGGTGGGACAGTAACAGGGCCTCTGTTGAGGGTCTCCAAATTAAGGCAAGCTCATACTGGATGAGTCTTTCATGTCTAGGACAATTTCTTCAATTTGTGGTGTTGGGTGCACAAAAAGAGAATTGGAAGCCTCTGTCTATGCTATGCTTTTTCTGGGTCGTTAATTTTCCTGTAAAAGTTTGTGTAGATTACATGTTGATTGTGTAGCATGGTCTAGTCAAAGTTGATGGGACTTCTTCACATTAAAATATCTGGGAGCTGTTGGGGATTTTTCTGTAAATCTTCTGTAGATCTCTGTTTTAATGGAAGGCTGTTTGAAGAAAATCAGTGGAGATCTGTGCTTTCTTTAGACTTGTGTTTAACAACAGCACAATAAATTGGTTTTGAAATAAAACGACGAAGTGAATTGTATTTCACACAGGCATAATTGAAAGCAGGTATTTTAAAAGCCTGTTAGCTATAAATAACAAGGATCTAACAAAGTAATCATTATTGATAATATGTGGTAAGTGACACTACTGGTTCAAGATAAGCCTGTTGAGCTCTTTCATAAAAGTGAAAGACCAGAGTGGACTAGGGAGACTATCAAAAGGTGTCAACGCTGGTTTTCCTATGACGTTTAAAGGTAATAGCCATCGCTAATAGAGAGCAAGAGAAAACAGGGATCTAAATACCAAAATAATGTTGCTGCTGTTGTTGTGTGCCTTCAAGTCATTTCTGACTTACAGTAACCCCTAAGGCGAACCCGTCACGGGGTTTTCTGGAGCTTCTGCCAAGCACCTAATGCTAGATGACAGAAAAAAGGGTAAGTAGGACCACCGTTGGAGGGGCTGCCGGATGAAATGAAGGACAGAGCCCCTTTCCTTTAATGGTAGTGCAGAAGAGGGGATTTCAGCAGGTGTTGCTTGTGTGAGCTCTATCCCTCCATCCTGGTTACGCAGAAAAGACATTTAAGCATGACAAGCAATACCTGCGGAAATTCCCTCTTCTGTGTAACCATTAAAGCAGGGGTGGGAAACTATAAACATGGCAGGGCCGTTTTTCCTTCCTGCACTTGCTTGGTGGACTGCAGCAGCACATTTCAGTGTGCCCAAAGTGACGTAATGCCACTTCTGGCTGCCATTATGGACTTTTCCCCCCCTTTTGGGGGGCATTTTTTTTTGTTATGGTAGAAGGGTTCAGGGGAGCAAACTGTTGCCTTTGTAGGCAGTTTTGGGAGATCCTGGGTAGTTTGGAAGCATCAATAACCCATTATTCGAAATTGAAATATTGGATATTGAACATTATTTCCCTAAGGAAGACCAGTGAAACAGCACAACAAGTTTCCAGGAATGTTTGGTTGCTCTCTGCCAGCATGCATAGACTATATAGTTACCAACCTGACTTCATTCAGTGTCTTTTTACCATTGTGTAATGATTTAACATAGTTGTTAGAGTCTGTTATGAATTGTTGTACTTTTACTTTGCATGGTTACCCTAGTTAACTTGATTGTCTGTGCGGGCTGTTGGTATTTACGTATTTTATCCTTGTCTGTAATATTATGTATTGTTTCTATCATTTATAAAGGCGATTCAGTTACATATTATGATCCTGTTTGGTATGACATTGGCCATTTTTGCACTAGACTGTTATAATGCTATTATTCCACTTTCAACATCCTATGGAATCCTGGGGTATTCAGTTTAGGGAGGAGACATAGGATGTTGAACATGAAATAATTTTCATGTTAGGCCAGGCATGGGCAACTGTGGACTTGCAGATATTGTTGAATTGCATTGCTCTAGCTAGCATAACTTGTGGCAAGGAGTTATGAAAGTTGTAGTTCAAAAACCATTTGGAAGGCCACAGTTGCTTGCCCTTGTGTTAAACCAGAGTTAATCCAGGGAGCCTCTCCCAGAGCATATTCTAAACAGTATTCTGCTCAGCATCCTTTTTTTAGTTACAGCATGATTTTATACTTCTGTCAGTTTGTTTCTTGGCCACTGTAACCATGTGAACGGCTGAACCTGTGACTATAAACATGGAGTCATTTTGCTCCGGGGAGCAGTAGGGCTCCCTGCTCTGGTCCATGTATGTTTGTAGACGTATTTCCTCTTCAAATCTTCTGACGCTTTCAGGAATACATGCATGGAATCATAAACTTAGAAGGGGCATCATGGACCACTGAGTCCAACCCTCCGTTCAGTGCAGGATGTCCAGCTGAAGTATCTCCAGCAGGAAGCTGCTCAGCCTCTTTTTGAAGATGTCCAGAGAAGGAGACCCCACCAGCTCTCTAGGCAATGGGTTCCATTGGTTGTATATGCAGTGGGCACAGAGGGAATTTGTCTTCTACACTCAGTAGAGAATAGTGATGGGAAATGGCCTTGAGGAAAGCAGCTCTATGTATACATGGAGGAGCAAGGCGATTGGTCAAGAAGCCTTGGTTTGTCTCAAAGGTAAGGCAGGACAATGACCTTGTTCACACATTAAACCAGGAAAATGTAGGAACCTTCTCTTCCAGTCATCCCACTTGCTGGTACATAGAATCATAGAGTTGGAAGAGACCCCAGGAGCCATCTGTCCAACCCTCTGCTATGCAGGAACACACATCAAAGTATTCCAAGCAGATGGCCATCCAGCCTCTGCTTGAAAACCTCCAAAAAAGGAGACTCCATCATACTACCAGGCAGGAAGTTCTTGCTGAGGTTCAAGTGGAATCTCCTTTCCAGCAGCTTGAATCCATTGCTCCTTGTCCTAGTCTCTGGAGCAGTGGAAAACAAGCCCACTCCCTCCTTGACATGACATCCCTTCAAATATTTAAACATGGCTCTCATGTCCCGTCTTAACTTTCTCTTCTGCAAACTAAACATCCCCAGCTCCCTAAGCCACTCCTCATAGGGCTTTATGGCTTCCAGACCTTTCACCATTTTGGTCGCCCTCTTCTGGACATGCTCCAGCTTGTTGATATCGTTCTTGAATTGAGGTGCCCAGAACTGGACACAGTATTCCAAACAGTGGGATAGTTTAAACAAACTGTAGGTTTTTGGCGAATGGTTTATTTATCGGGATTGGTAAGCCTAGCAGATAGCCAACTCTCTTGTTTCTTTCTTGAGAAGCTGGCAAATTAGTCCTAAAGATAACTGTAGATTATGGATTGTTGCAAGGAGACAAGCCAGGGGGCTAGCTCCTGCCAGTTTCCGACACAACAAGAATAACAACAATAACAGATCTAAGAACCATTTTTTTAATTGCGTCTGCTCCAAGCTGCTCTAATTGACCATGATGCACCAGCACACTAGCTTGTCCTTTAAATTCCAGCTTGTTCTGATATCTGAATATGGCCTGTGCCTTACCACTGATAACGTGGGTCCCTTACAATGTTAAAAATAAAGAAATCTTTATCGTACTGTAGACTTTTCTAGATCTTCCTGAATGTCATCCTAGCAATTTGATATGTTTGCTATACGACTATGGCATTTGATCTCACCTCTTGAATTAAAACTGAGACACTAGGTAGTTACCGCGTGTTTGTTATTGTTGCTAACTGTCATCAAGTCAACTTTGACTTATGGCGAACCCAGCTCAGGCCTTGCAGATTCAGGAATTGAGTTTATCTATCTGCAATGTGGTCTTCCTCTTTGCCCACTGCCTTCTAACTTAAACAAGCATTATTGCCTTCTCTAGTGAGTCATGTCCTCTCATAATATGGCCAAAGTACAACAGCCTTAGTTCAACCATCTTGACTGTTAGGGAATGTTCAGGCTCTAAGACCCATTCATTTGTCTTTTTGGTAGTGTGTTTATAGTCATAGAGTAAACTAGCATCTTTGTTGCATGCACACACACACACACACACACAAACACACACTAGAGCAGTGGTTCTCAACCTGTGGGTCGGGACC
This sequence comes from Ctenosaura bakeri, assembly GCA_948474755.1. NCBI lineage: Eukaryota > Metazoa > Chordata > Lepidosauria > Squamata > Iguanidae > Ctenosaura > Ctenosaura bakeri. The sequence goes on along the minus strand of CAOLHI010005014.1, from coordinate 44,265 downwards.
CCTTTGGGGGTCGAACGACCCTTTCACAGGGGTCGCCTAAGACCATCGGAAAATATGTATTTCCGATGGTCTTACGCTCCATTCCCTCCTTGGTGGTGATGCGCAAGTGCGAGCCACGCCCTTGCGTCCTCCTGCCCCCTTTAGCGGGCCAGGGTCGACACTCTGGAAACTTTTCCCGTACTGTCCCCCCCAGCAGAAACAAGAGCGAAGCAGAAGCAGAGCCCGGGGAGGGGGTTCTCGGAGTTTTTTCCCCGGGAGAGATGTGCGGCTCCTCTTTCCCTCCTGCCTGCCCCCCCATTCCTGGTCGGCGAGGCGGCCTTTGCCGGGGGGGCGGAGGCATTGTAAATAATAAATAATTTTATGGTTGGGGGGTCACCACAACATGAGGAACTATATTAAAGGGTCACAGCATTAGGAAGGTTGAGAACCACTGCACTAGAGCTTTCCTAGCTCATGGATATGCCTGCCTACTCTCTATAGGTCTGCTTCTGAAGATAGCCAAGAAAACAATTGATTTAGAGTGAAGTTACTGAGGTCATAACGGTGGCTCACAGCTCAGATAATGTGATTCCAGTTCAGCCTTTCATTGGTTGCCTGTTTGCATCTAGACTCACTTCTAAGTACTTCTTTTCAAAGATGTTATGAACCCTAGAACAAGACTTAAGGTTCCCCTTTTCATACCTGAACTTGTCTGAGGGTTAAGGTTGGCTTCAGAGATTTTGCCGTCTTTTGGAAAGGCAATGGCAATAGTCGCTGGTCATTCAGCAAGTAGGTTCAGCACCTTGGATGCTTCCCTTCAGAGACTGAACTAAAACTAGAATGGAATCACCATCCTTCTGACATGGGCACCAGCTACTGTCACTGGATGTTGTGAGAGACAAGGCCTGTTTTGTAGTTCCTCTAGAATTGTGGAATGCCTTCCCTGCAGAGGTTTAATTTTCTTCGAGATATTGGGGCACTTAAAGGTCATCTGTTTCAACAGATGACTGTGGTTCCTGCTGATTGCTAGTTCAGTCTCTTGTTTGACCGATGATGGTTTTGACTCTGATAACATGTTTTCTCCACTTTTTAATTGTGAGATTATCAGTTCAATTTTATGCATGTTGACTCAAAAGAAAAATCAATGGAATTTACTGTCTGGCTAATACATACCGGGCTGTAGTTTGTATTGCCTTCTTGGATGTCTGTGTTTATGATGGCTACTTAAAACTGATTACTAGCTGCTTTGACTATTGAATAATTGAAAAATTAGAGTACAAATAAAAATAAACAACCACACCTTTTGTATCGAGGAGTGTCAGAACACAGTTCTGTAGCAAGGAGTGGTACTGAGGATGAGCTTAATAGAATACCAGTGGTGGAGGAGAAGAACAGATGAACTGTTTAAATGAAATCTGATGTAACAGCAGGGTAGCTATTAGGTGAAACAACAGAATTGAAAATGAGCATTTGATCTTCAGTTGTGCATTTGTTGGAAATCAAATGAGTCATGGCTGAAAAGGACTTCATTTGTCATGGGATCCTTGAGGACCAATGGACAACATTCAAGCAACAACAGCAATTGTATTTTGGCAACCTGGTGGAAATTTCCTTAAATCTGAATGTTTATTGTATCAGGCAGTCAGGTAATACTGTGCAGTACAGTGCTACTCAAAATTGTGGTCCAGGGTCTGGGGATGATGCCTGAACCTTGGTGAGTTCCTAGGAAGGAAGGAAGGAAGGAAGGAAGGAAGGAAGGAAGGAAGGAAGGAAGGAAGGAAGCAAGGAATGGTTGTAGTCAGTGAGCAGAAATATGGAAGCAGTCTCTCGTTTGTTGGGGGAAAATATTGCTAGTTTCATACATCGAACAGCTTGGGACACACTGGTGTAGTGAATAATCTCCCCCAAAGTAATCTACTAGGCTGCTTCTGTTTTTCACATATCGTGCTTTAAGGAGATTTTTAATGAGCCCCATCAATAGTGAACACTTTTCAGTGATGAGTTCTAGCATTTTATAATATTATAATATTTATTTATTTGTATCCCGCCTCTCCACATGGATCGAGGTGGCAAACAACATGAAATACATTATACATTACAAATAGCATGTATTACAATGTGTTTTTAGCTAATTGCCCCCAAGAAGCTGGGTACTCATTTTACCGACCTGCAGAAGGATGGAAGGCTGAGTCAACCTGGAGCCTGGCAGGATTGAACTCACAACCTTGTGGTTGCAGTACTGGCATTTAACCACTTATTTTGTGCTACCAGCAGTGGAGGTTCTTTGGCAATGGGTTCTGTCAGATCCTGTGTAGTATTTTTCACACAATCAGATTTGTTACAGTAAAAAAGAGTGACAAAGCTCAAGTCTGCCCCCTGAGTTGTAAATAAAAATTGAGGCATGGAAAGAAACAAATGTGACCAAAAACCTGTGCATGAACTGTAAATGACAATTGCCCTGGTTATTACTGCTAATAACCATTTATTTATAATTAATAATTATTTATAATTAACTATTCTGATTGTTGTAGGTAGTTGTTTCCACAGTATAATTTCATAATTAATATGCCAATGTTTCCTTACCTTGCAGATAAACATCATGTGAATGGAAATAATGTGGTTGAACCTTTTCCAGAAGGAATGCACATGGCAGTATTTGGTAAGTTAAAGTCCTAAGCCCTGTGGCCACTCAACTCACTAGGATTAAGCATACCAGTTAAAACCAGTAAACTAGGAATAATAACTGACAGATTATCTGTCTGCAGACAGCAAAAAGAATAGCAGGATTAGTGGCTTGATGGAAAAGTCTCAGACATTGATGGAACCTGATGAAGGAATGACATCATCTAAGCTCTTGGGGAAAATTGCACATGTGATATTGGCCAAAGAACAGGGCCCTTCACTTGTTGCCACAAAGTGTAGCTATGCAAGTGGGTTAGGTCAGCTGAGCTTAGAGAACAGGGAAATGGATTATGGGAGAGAAGGTGGTTTCTCAAGTGGCTTGGCCCCAAACTGTAAAGGGCTTCTACCGGTCAATAAAAGATGCTTAGCATCTTGCATCAATTAAAATATACAAAACTTTTAAAGAAAAACAGCATAGTTGTATCTATATCACCCCCAAAGAATTACAATTCATCAGGATAATTACTTGGCACAGTGACAGTATTTGCAAATGGCAAAATGTCTGGGAATGGAGAAACATCTTCACCTACAACCAAACGGATGATAAATCAGGGTCATATGGCCCTTGCTGCAGAGACCATTTGTTAGATGGCCAGAACTGAAAAGACTGTTGCCACCATCCTCTGGGCCTCTAGGATAAGGCAATCAGTGGAACTCCTCGGATGCTGATCTTAGGGTACTGGCAGGTTTGTGGTGGAAAATGTGTTCTATCAAGTATCGGGGCCTCAAACTATCGATAAGGCAGTGGAAGTTAAAGCCTACACTTTCAGTTGGCCCTGGACCATGCTGGTAATTGCTTTTGTACGCAGTTTCTTCTGCTTATCACTCTTACATAAATAGGAACCATGAACAATCCTCCACATCCTCAGGAATGTGGGAGGTATGGCATAATTCTTTATCTCACTGCTATTGTTTTGACAAAAATTTCCTCTCCAAAGCTGCTATTTGCATTTCAGTGGAAGCTCCTATTTGGTGCTGAAAGTCTAACAGCGCCTTCAGAGAGTCCACTTTTGCTTGGATTGTTTTGGCAGAGAACAAAATGGAAGTCAGGTGGCATGGGATGAAGGAATCCTGGTGTATATTGTTCCTGGTTTATATCATTTCATGGATTTAAGTCCATTTCTTCAGTTGCACTGATGGGCCTGGAGGTACAGCGATAGGTATTTCAACTCCATCAGTTCATCTGAGGAAGTGGATTGATATCCATAAAACTTCATGCAGCAACAATCCAGTTAGTCTCAAGGGTGCTGCTGCATTCCTTCAACGCCTCACTTTCCATTTTATGCTGCCACAGACTTACATGACTATGTCTCTGTAAACTACTACTGGGCATGAACAAGTAAAACTTCCCCGCACCCATTGGTCTTAGTTCTGCTCAGGCTCCATGTGACCCCGTTACATAATAATAATAAAAAAAGATGCACTGCCATCATGCAATTAATGTCACATCCACTTTGGCCCTCAGTGAAAAGGAGATGATATCCAGATCCTTAGGTCCTTTGGCCTTTCCCAAAATACTGTCCTGAAATGATCTTCTCTGTGTTTTCTTCCTTTCTTTCTCTGCTGTCCTGCCAATGTCTTTTGGCCATTGGCTGCCTGTCTGTCAGTGAATTAGATGGAAAACCAATGCTGGCTGTTTGAGCATCTGCAACAAGCAGAGGCTTCTTAGGGTGGAAGATGTAAAGCCAAAGGTGGCTGCAGAAGTAGCTGTTCAGATACCTCTACGGATTTTCTGACCTGCTGTGTTGGGGCCCTCTTGAGGTACATCTGAGTGTCACCCCAGAGCTACAGCAGTTTGGGCCTTGGAAGCCCCCAGGTACCTCCCGGTGTCCTGTTGTGAACACTGGTAAAGACAAAAGAATTAAGTGCCCAGGCGATACCGGCATTCACTTATGCAGAATTTTCTAAGGAAAAGACATTTCCAACTCTTGAGATCAAATACATTTTTCATATACCTCAGAATAAGCTCTTTATCAATCTCCTGTGTTCACAGCGATTTACTCCAGTACAAAGAAAAAGGAAAGGGGTTCAATTCAAAATGTTTCCATTTTTGATGTGACGTGTTTTTGTTTTGCGCTAGGTGAATAGTTGCTCGAGGCTTGGAGAAACAAAGGGGCTTGGCTCCAGATTTCAGCAAAACACTTGCAGCCACGGTGACATTACCAAGGTCACTCTTTGAAGTACACTGTGCAGTAATAAAGGGAACTGTCCTTGATTGAAGTTACATTAACATTCTTTTATTACAAAGGATCACGTATTTATCTTTAGCCATTCCCTCCCCCCACCATTTTTTTTCTTGGAGAGAAAGAGAATGCAGCTGTAAACCCTGTAGGGTGCATGTCCTCCAGGACTTTGTTGGTCATGTTTATGCCCTCCTTTGTGATCCGTTTATAAGATACCACAATTTGTATTTTTCAGTCTGACATACTGTATTCTAAATTTATTTTTCATCTACTCAGCTTGTGGCTTCTTTATATCTTTCGTTATGCATATTTAGTTTGATCTGATGCATACTGAGTTGGTTTTCAAAAGAGACCTTTTGATTTACAGAATGCTATTTTGAGGAGTATAATGTTCCTTCAGAATTTTTGCATTTTTCTGCTGGGATAGCTGCAGGAGCAAAGCATTCCACTGGGCTCAAGGCCAGTGATAAGTAAATAGCTAAACAGAAAAAAAAAAAAGATATTGTATATTTTGCAGTTTCTACCCTTTTAAAGTATCAGGGACATCTTCAAGTAACAAAGAGAAATAATCTATAGTACAAAGTTTATTCCAGTGATATTTCCCATAGAAAGGCATGTTGAATCATATTTGAGGCTGGGAAAAAAATTCTCTTAGTTCAGATTGGAAGAGACTAGTGCCTGTGTTTGTGCACCCACCTTCTGTGTGCCACATTCCTTTCTAATATGCAGTCTGCCTTGCCTGATCAAGGCATCAAAAGCCACTCCTTTACTAGGTGGACATGCTGTCCGCTTCAGTCTGGTCAGGACTGCATACGTTATGAACCACCAAGTCAGATGCATCTCTCGAGCTATTTATGGTACTCTTATAGATGTTTTAAACCTTCCGGATGCACAGAAACATGCTTCACTGAGCCAACATATTTTTTCACAATCCCTGTCTGAAACTCTGGAGATCTGCTGGTGGTCGTTACAGAAAATATTGAGCTAGATGGGCTCGTGATCTTAACTTGGTATAAAACAGTTTCCTGTGTTCTCATTTGAAAAGCTGTGGCTCAACAAGAGAGCACATACTTCTTGTGCAAATGTTGCAGCAGAGGGACACGCATAATGGGTAGCTTCTTCAATATCAGATGTATTTCTTAGCATCTCTGGCATGCACCTTTCATTCTCCTGGGGAGTGGAGCCTCTAGGTATATTATAAGATCTGGATAGATAAACTTCAGTTCATCCCTCGGTGATGCATGATACCTGTGATAGGAAGCAAATAATCAAGTCTTAATACTGGGAATCTGCATCTCTGTTCAGGAAACTGATTTTTCAGAGAATGTACAGTCATCCCCATGCTGTGTGGGAAAGGCTAATATTCATATATGGCTCCCAGCTGTTTCTTGTCCAGGCATGTCTTTGTGTCAGCTCTCTTGAGCTTTAGCTGTAAAATTTTATTTTGTGCCCTCAGAGCATTCACTGGCTTATAACTCAGCAGTGTATTAATTTGCTGCAGTGGCTGATCACTCAAATTCCACTTTCCCATAGAAGGATAGATAGCACTTAAAAGAATACTGATGCTTACTTGCCCTGGAGGTGCTAGTTCCTCTGAAGGTGTGATACATCAGTTTTACTAATTAATACACATTCTAAGCTATGTGATCTGATAGTTCTGGTTGATCTCCTGATGTTTCTATTACTGTCTCCAGTTAGAGTGTTGTTCGGCAGAAGGAGAAACTGGGTCCTGGGTGGGGTAGAGTAAGAGTGTGCAGAAGGCATATCTGGCTTCATTGTCTACAGTGGGAGATCACTTTAGAGGCAAAGCACTCATGATGGATGAATTGCAGTCACTGCATGAAAATCTGTTCTGTGTTCAGTGAAGAATGCTTTGGGAGTATTTTATGCAACTACGCTCATCCAAAGAAGTTCAGTAACATTGCACCTCTCAGTCTCCTGGATTTGTCCATCAGCTACCATCCTTCCATATTCCATAGATATATTTCTGTATTTTCCCCTTCCAGAATCTGAGCCATGACAAACAAGAAATGTGAGCTTTCCAGGTCACATAGAAAACAATGAAGATACCCTCTAGTAATGCATGGGTGTTTCTAATATGCAGTTCTTTTGATTTCTGTCAGTGGCCAAACTATTGGGAAACAGAGGGTTTTCAGGTCCAGAATAGAGTTCCCCGTGATCTTTTCTCAGTCTTCTTATCCTTTGCCCGGTGCAGGATATTATGGAAGTACAATTATCATGATTCTGTCTCCTTGTTTTTAGTACATTTCAACCAGCAACAAAGATAAGAGCTGGACAGAGTACACGACTTTAGTTTGAAGTTGGTTTCTGAAGTTTCAAAGGAAGGCCAGGCCTTTGTGTTCTGTTTGATGGCGGATCTGCCTTTGTTCTCTTTAACTGAGCTTTTAAAGAAACTTTGAAATTGAAAGAAGGCAGCAGGCAGCTGTTCTGATTCGCTTCCAGAAAGGTCCTACCCTCCAAATACTTAAAGCAGGAGAAAAAGAAAGGAAGGAGGCAGCTTGGGATGTCAGACTGCATCCAGTTCAAAATAAAGATGGAGAATATCTTACAGTTTAAAAACAAACAAGCCTCAAAGCCAGAAGATTTAGGGTTTTTTTTCCCCTCCTACCTTAAAAAAGTTATACACAATGACACTGCTCCATTGAAATGGATGGAAATGTGAGCATATGAAACTACAGCATATCTTTCTAGCTCACTGCCGATTCCGACTTGACAGTAACCCACCCGGGACTTGGGGTGGAGTCATTTGCAGCATTGCTACTTAAGATTTTTGTAGCTGCAAATGCTGGGGATTAAATCCAGGGCCATCTGCCATGCAGGTCATGTGCTTTACCACAGAACTGTGTCTGTTTGCATTGGGAAGGGACAACACTAGTTTCACAGGTTTCTTACTTGAAGAAGAAAAAAGAGGAAGGGAGTGAGAGAAGAAAGAGAAGGAATGTAGCTGAGCTTTTAAGACTAATTGGTTTTTATTTTTGCATGGGCTTTCATGGATAGAAACCCGCTTCACTCTGAACTGCATCTGAAGATGTGGGTTTATATCCATGAAATCCCATGCTAAAATAAAAACCACTTAGTCTTAAAGATGCTGCTACAGTCCTTTTCTCCCCCACCTTCCCTTCTCTTGCTCCTTTTTGCGATTAGAAACTAACACGGCTGCTTCTTTGAGGAAGTTCTTTGAAGAACTATGGGCATATAGTTGACTGTTTTAGCCAAAGCACCATCTGATACAGGCACAGCAGTCCAGTCAAATAAGATTTTAGTGATTTATTTTTTTTCTGTCATATTCCAAATCATATTTTAATATTTCAACATCAGCTACTGTGGGTGGCCTGAGGTTTGAAGATGAAATCATCATAGATGTTGACAACTCAAACTACTCAAATCTTTCAGTTCTAGCTGAAGGTTTTGTACTCATGCTAGCACCTTTTGTCTGCCATAGAATCATAGAATCATAGAAACGTAGAGTTGGAAGAGACCCCAGGGGCCATCCAGTCCAACCCCCTGCCATGCAGGAACACCTTCAAAGCACTCCCGACAGATGGCCATCTAGCCTCTGCTTAAAAACCTCCAAAGAAGGAGACTCCACTACACTCCATTGAGGCAGCATCTTCCACTGCCGGACAGCCCTGACTGTCAGGAAGTTCTTTGTGAGGTTCAGGTGGAATCTCTTTTCCTGCAGCTTGTATCCATTGCTCCTTGTCCTGGTTTCTGGAGCAGCAGAAAACAAGCCCACTCCCTCCTCTACATGGCATCCCTTCAAATATTTAAACATGGCTCTCATGTCCCCTCTTAACCTTCTCTTCTGCAGACTAAACATACCCAGCTCTCTAAGTCTATCCTCATAGGGCTTTATGGCTTCCAGTTATCCCAAATAGCTTCTATTTTGGCACTCACCTTGGGACTTTAACATGAAAGGAATGGGACAGGAGAAATAGGTCTCAAGGAAGCTGTTGGGAAGTCTCTGCTTTCTTAAATATTCAACAGACATGAAGATCACTCATTAGGTTAGTAGGATTTCTGACATTCAGAAAGGAAATGAGAAAGTCACTTTCCCCTTTATCAATATGAAGTTTTTCTTGTTAAGTTAGCGTATTTTTTTTGAAGGACAGCAGACCAGAGAATAAATGGATTCAATATGCTTCCTTCTACACCAATCCTATGTTGGCTGTTTTTAACCAAATTGCGAGCATTCAGCTTCCTGAGGAAAACTCTAAGGCTTCAATATGTTTCTCTTCTTGTGCTGGAATTTTTCTAGCTCATACCTGCAGATTATCCCAGATGGAAGAATTCTGTTGAAGTTGTATCTTTGGCTTCCTGGCTAACTGGCCATGTTGGTGAATAAACATGTGCACTTTGAATATTATTTGCTTGAGTTTAAGAGGGTTTACCCCTCTTCCTGTATGATCTCTAATTTAGTTAATTATGGCTCTGCCACCTTTAAAGATTGCAGATGCCAGGAAGCAGAAAATTAAATGAATGTTTGCCATTAATACAAATTATTGTGTTTTGACAGTTTGCTAATCAGCTAAAAGAAAATTATGCTGTTAAAATATGTATGATTGCCATTTTACCAACCCTACAGCTTTTATATAGATGGGGATTCTTTACCAAAGACTGCAAAATTTGAAAGCAGGTTTTTTGGGGGTGGGTGGGGAAGAGAGTAAAGCAGATCATCTAAAGTAAGGAAGAAACAGCATTTTTAAACTTTATACTATGGACAAAAGTGAATTTAATGAGATACATGTACTTGTGACAAGTTTTTTTATAAAAAAATCTAGTCACAAGGTGATACAGGAATGACGTTTCCCATTTAGTTAAAGGTTGCAATCCCAAAATAAAGCTCAGATTCAGAGTTGTGTCAGTCTATAATAAACTCATTTTTTAAAAAGTTCACGTTCCTCCGTGCCTCCCTGCAAAAAAAAGTGTAAAAAGGGCATATGCATCTTAGAATCCTGTCTTAAAGTGGTGCAGTCAAAAGTTCAGCTTGGTCTAGGTGATCTTTCAGGGATCCTCTCTAGTCTCATTGATTTTAAAAGACGGAATGACTGGCAGCTCCCGATTGTGTTAAGCCAGTAGTTCTTATGGCAAATATAAGATAAGAAGTTGTATTTTACTGTTACCTGCTTGCATTTTGGTGATAGGCAGGATATAAAGTGAACAAATAAGCAAATCCCTTTGCTTTCTCTTCTGTGAGTTTCTGGGGAAATGCAAGGAGTTTTGAGAGGGACTAGGAAAAATCCAGCGATAATTGAATCTGTCTCTGCAAGTATGCAGTGGTGCTGAAAACATAAAGGGGAGGCATGATCCACGGGTATGTTAATAATATGAGCCACCGCTTAACTGAGGCCATTTCCGCACTAGACTGTTTCAGTGCTGTTATTCCAGTTTCAACATCCTGTGGAATCCTGGGGTTTGCAGTTCAGGGAGGGGCCTCAAAGGCCTCTCCCTAAACTGCAAACCCCGGGATTCCATAGGATGTTGAAAGTGGAATGATAGCACTGTAACAGACTAATGCGGAAATGGCCTCAATTTGTAGCCTTCAGTGGGTGGCTACTACTCAGAGTAGCTATATGTTGCCATCAGTACCAAAGGCAGTGTTCCTCTGTGTACTAGTTGCAAAAGATGAAGTGGTCCATATTGATGTTGTCCTCGTGTTCTACAGCCTTTTTTCCCCAGCTCATTTTCCAGCTTCAGTTTAGCAAGTCTTTTGCTGCAGGCATTCAATTCAAATTTAAATAGCAATGTTAACAGAAACATAATGGTTAATTCCCCCCCCCCGCTTCTAACTTAAATGCAACCGAATTAGATTTTTCAGCTTATTAACTAAATGCACAGACCTTTTCCTACTAACACCCATATATCTGCTCTAGACACACTGTTTCGTGGGATGGGAGCTTTCGGAAAGACTTTCCCAGCCTGGCTGCAGATTGCCGTGGCTCCAGGCCAGTGCCAAAGTAAGGTCTTTGTCCTGTAGCTGCAGGATTTCTCTCCATGGTTCTGAAATATTGCCCTCAGTACCTGGCTGAAGTCCTGAATCTGCTCTGTTCTGCCTGCTCCTATTAGCTGCCTCACATCACCCTGAGCCATTGTCCAGAAGAGATTTGTTGTTGTCATCGTCGTTGTCGTTGTGTGCCTCCTTCAAGTTGTTTCCAACTTATGGCAAACACAGGGTTTCCTTGGCAAGGTTTGTTCAGAGGGGGTTTTGCCTTTGCTACCTTCTTTTTTTTTTTTTTTAAAAAAAATATTTTTTATCAAATAAAGAAAAAGAAAAGCAAAAAAAAGAAAAGGAAAAGAAACATTGTTCTCGTTACAGCAAGCAAAGTAAGGTAATACCTGTTTCTTTTGCTTGGTTCTGAGGTCTGGAGAGTGTGACTTGCCCCAGTGGGTGTCCGTGGCCAAGTGGTGATTTGAACTGAGCTCTCCAGGGTCCTTTCTGCACTACTACACTGTTAATAGTGCTATTATTCTACTTTCAACATCCTATGGAATCCTCGGCTTTGCAATTTAGGGAGGGGGATTTAGAAATCCCAGCCAGAGAGCTCTTTGGCCTCAGTAAACTACAAACCCCAGAATTCCACAGGAGGTTGAAAGGGGAATAATAGCACTAGAACACTGTAATGCGGAAAGGCCCCTAGTCCAGTTCTCATAGCACTACACCACACTGGCTTCCCTAATGATACAACCCCTCACAGACCATAACAACTCATGCAGTGGCTGGGGACTCTCTGCGTTTAGCCAAGCAGTCTCAACATTCTTCATATAGTAGTAAGGCACTGATCCTATTCCAATGCCCAAACCATTATATAACATTGGCTTTCTATAGCACTATCTCTAATTTATTAATTACTTGATTCTGGAATTAAGTGAAAGCTGGAATCCAATGAAGAACTGCTACTTCAGTTAAAAATATAAAGGTATTTATTCTCCCCCATTTTTTTTTTATTAAAACATAAAACATAAATCAAGGAACATACGAACAAGTCTATATCAGTTGCTTTTCATAAAGATAGGAAGATCTCTAATAAAGCTTGAAATATGATCAAGAAAACATAATAGTCTTATGATATATCATGCTATACCCCTTATATACACATAGTACATATACTATTTATCTTAACATTCTTGGGATCCTCCTACCCACTTTCTTGCTTCGTCATTCCAATTCCATTCATTCTTCTTCCTCCCTGGCTTCCTGACTAGATGTCGTTGTACAACACATATGCTATATACCTGAGGATCCATTATCTTGTTTATTTACATCAAGACTCTGCTGATATAGTCCCTTATATAATATTCATCTTAACCTTTTAACCTTTATACAAAATGCTAATATCTTTATTCTTATCCATATCTAATATGCTTAAAATATATATTAAGATATGGTTCTTTTCTTTTTCCTTTCATCATATCTTTCCCTAATCCAAAAAGCTCGCTACTGCTGAATCTCCCCATTTGTTTTTTAAAAAATGGATAAGAGGGTCCCATTTTTTAACAAACTTCTCAAGAGAGATTCCTCTTATTAATGTTGTCATCTTATCCATGATTATTTTCCCCCATTTTGTTAGAAAATTTCCATGGTAAGTTTAACAAAATACTTGTATCTCTACTGAAGAGTCACTTGCTTTCCTAGAGCCTCTAGTGCCTCCAGGCTGTGTATGTACGTGTGAGGATTTGAGGAGTGGAGTGCTAGTTGGGGTTGCTCCTTGGAGTTTACTTGTTCACTTAAAGGAGTCTGAGGTCCACCTCTCAGACTCAGAGGGTAGCAAAACCATTGGGGATCTCACGAACAGGGTGCAAGGTCATAGAATCATAGGCCATTTCTACACAAGACTGCTATGGCACTTTGATTCCACTTTCAACATCCTATGGAATCCTGGGGTTTGCAGTTTTGGGAAGGGCCAACTGCAAACCCCAGGATTCCATAGGATGTTGAAAGTGGAATCAAAGCACTAGAGCAGTCTTGTGCGGAAATGGCCATAGAATAATAGAGTTGGAAGAGACCCCAGGGACCATCCAGTCCAACCCCCTGCCATGTAGGAACCCACCTCAAAGCACTCCCACCAAATGGCCATGTTTTTGGCAACTGTGGCTGATAAAATGGCAGTTTTATTCATGCATTATGATAAAAGCCTCAGCTTTTTGGAAGTTGTGTGCTAGACTGTAGGTGGGGAGAGAAACTTTGAAGTACCCAAGCATTCCTGTTCATAGATGCTGATAATACCCATATTGTGGCAGTCCTTGAACCACACATATTGAAAAAAACTATATTGTCTTGTTCTGACAGAAAGATTTTCCTGTCATGCTGGCCTACAGCCAGTTTTCACAGAAGTTATCTAGTTGTGTGGGGAGTGTGGCGTACTGCCTGGCAGCTCATGCATCTTTCATAGAATTATAGAGTTGGAAAGAGACCACAGAGGCCGTCCAGTCCAACCCCCTGCTATGCAAGAACCCACATCAAAGCACTCCCAACAGACAGCCATCCAGCCTCTGTTTAAAACCTCCAAAGAAGGAGACTCCACAACACTCCAAGGAAGCATATTCCACTGCTGAACAGCTTTGACCATCAGGAAGTTCTTCCTGAGGTTCAGGTGGAATCTCTTTTCCTGTCATTTGAATCCATTGCTCCTTGTCCTAGTCTCTGTAGTTCAGGAGTAGGAACTATTTCAGGTATCTGCAGGGAGTTGCTGTCACAGGAAACCTCAGACTCCAAGGGCCTTGAGTTCTGGGCCATGACAGCTGAGGCTGCCAGGTCAACAACCTAATGGATCAGCTTTTAGTTCTACCAACCTCCTGAACAGCCCCTGTGCTATTCAGCATTCAGTCTGCTAACATGATAATCCTATGAGCACCACTTTTGGCTCACTGCGAGAGGCTAGTGGTTGGACACTGACAAGATCTTGTTGTTCCATGTCGATTGATTGTCAAGAATCTCACCCTGCCGACCCTCAGCCAGCAAGGGAGAAGAGAGATCGGTAACACTTGGGGAGTCCAAATATACCAAACACCAGAAAAACACAAGCCGTGCCAGGTCAAGATCCAGTCCAAAGGTTCAGGAGGCAGAGATCCATCCAGAGGGTTTCGGGGAGCAGAAGACACAAGGTTGTGAGGACTTGCTAATAATTTGCTGCAAGCAAGGAGCAGCCACACCAGCAGACTTAAATAGCCCCCATGAGCAGGTGTTGCTTGTTATTGTTCCCTCAGCCTAGTTCAAACAGCCTCCTTCTGAGCAGCCCGTTTCAGCCTTCTGCGTGATTGAGGGCTGATGGACCCAGCTGGCTGCAACTCCTCTGCCTCGCTGCTGGTTCCCTCTCCATCATGAGCTGGCTGGGACAACTCAGTCTCTGTTTGACCTTCCACTGCAGGAGATGTTTGCAGGTTGACTTGCTCAGTCACTGGCTCAGCCCCCTGCACAATCAGTTGCTCCTCAATCACAGCATCACCATCTATCACACTGATCTCTTAGTTAACCCCAAAGCCTGTGGTGGGACTTCTGCCAATCTGAAATCTTCTCTGTTTCCTAAGGCATTTGCAAATGTTCTGTGATGAAACCTGCTTTTATGACTGGTTGTTACTAATGCTGTACATTTTATGCTTTTGTTTTATATTGTTGTAGTGTTTTAAAAAGTGCTATTTATCAGTTTGTTAGTAACTGTGATAGTTGTTGCTCAATTTTTTTGAATAGAACGATTACTCATAAATGCATTTATCATAATAATATTTGTATTTTATACAGGGATGGGCTGCTTCTGGGGGGCAGAGAGGAAATTTTGGAGGCAAAAAGGAGTCTACTCAACTCAAGTTGGTTATGCGGGTGGACATACCCCGAATCCCACTTATGAAGAGGTTCGCTCAGGTAAGACTGGCTCCTTTGTGGATGGTGAACCTGTTAGTGAAACACTGTGATGAGTGGAAATACACAAGCAACAAAATAATAAATTAAGAATAGTCTATGCAGATGGCATCTGAACATATGAAACCATTTAAAACTGAATCCATATTGGTTCATCTAGCCCAGGAGTGGGCAAGTGCAGACCAGGGGTGACACATGGCCACAAGGCTGGTTTTTTTATTGTTTAGCCTCTTCCAGAATCCCTGGATTGCCATCCCACCCACCCTCCCAACCAAAAAAAGACTGAATTGCCTCTTCTGGAAGACTCCAGGAGTGGAAAATTCGCCTTTTAAAGAAGTTGCAAGTGTCCTTGCTCTGTTAACATCAGTTCCCCTCCTCAGTTTTTTTTAAGTGGAAATGAATATCTGGCCACTTCCAGTTTCCCCCCTTCTGTTTCTGATTATATTTGGCAATCTGTGCAGCCCTGTCCCACTCTCAACACTGAACCAGAATTCAGAGTGTGCAGAGTTTGGAAGCTGTAACAACAAGAGGTAGCTGATATCAAACAGTCCCGGGTCAAGAAGCTGTAAATCAGAACTGAGTCCAAGCAGCCAAGGTAGAAGAGCCAGTAAACAGTCCAAGCATCATAAATCCAATACTTACAATAGCTGAGTCAGGTTGTCAAGAGATAAACTGAAAGTTTGCTTCCAGCAGCTTGACTTAAAGAAGTTCCGTGCTGAGCCAATGCCCACATTCCAGTCACTACTTTAGGAGCGAGTTTCACAGCTGTGTGCATGCAGCCTTTCACTGCGTTGGCAAGGGAGGGTCTGTGCCAAATGCCAAAGTCTTAATCTCTCTTAGGAAGTCTTTCTTCCAGCTGTTCTTCTTGCTAAACCGGAGGAGGACTTGGCTGGCTATCAGACATCTGCACCAGCTGTGGTATGTCTGCTTCATCTTCTAAGAAAGAGAAGCTCTCGGGTAGAGCATGATAAGCCCCCAGATGATCTGAGGGGTTGAAAATTGTCTTCTGGAGGCCCCAGAGTTGCTCATCTCTGGTCTAGCTTAGCACCTTTTAAGGTTTTCATTAGAAGCTTATGGGAGGTCTGCTACTGGAGGTCCATACAGCTGGAGATGCCCACCATAGATTGAATTTGTGTCCTGTATATGCAAGGAAAATGCTCTCATGATAAGCTGTGGATGAACTGTGTATGCTCTGGCACCAAAGGAAAAGCAAACCAAAATGATCCATCAGTGATGACCCAAACAGTCTGACAAGAAAAGTAATATTCCAGAAAATTTTCAGCAAAATTCCAGAAAATATTCTAGAAAATTTTGCATAATTTTCTGGTTCTCCTAATAATGCATCTCCAAGAGTTGTGTCCCACTCTTTGTGTCACTGCAGCCAGGGGTCTTGAAGCACATATCTCAGATTATGCAGTATAGCCACTTGGGGTAACAGATGTCCAGAGATGTCTCAGAACATATCTTAGTGAAAGACAAGGTGTTTGTTATCAAACATACTACAAAAAAACCTTACGTAGTACAAACTGTGCATGGAAATACTATCTTCCATACACTAAATTCTAGCAATTGCTCACTTGAACCCTTTCATAGCAAAGTTGGCATCAGTTTTGATTCTAGTAGATCATTAGCCAAAACTAGGAACAAGCTACTACATTTTCTGATGTATTTTTATTGTAAGAATAGTTATACACCTCATCTTCTCTGTTGGCAAGGTTGATGGCACATTGCATTGAGCTAAAGGAGCCATTGGGCTGCTCAGATTTCTGAAGCCGAGAAGGACCCAGATAGGGAATTAATTTTACATCACAGTAAATCGTTGTACAGATGCAAATGTGAAAAAGGCATTTGCAATGAATGTGTGTTTTAAGCTATTTCCAGTGCATTTGACTAAATACACAAATACATGTTTTTGGCAGTCATTATGTGAAACCTGTGATGTTCATTCACTATGAAATATCTCTTCATGGTTTGCTTACAGATGTTCAGAACAATTCCTTGTTTATCAATGTATTCATAAGCAATTGGAAATCTGCACATCTCAAGTGGAACTGAAATCTGATGGAGAGAAAAACTACTTGGCGGTTCATCAGCTGTTTGACTGCAATTACCCTCCCTCCACACCCACACATACCACACAGTTTTCTTGAAACCAGAATGTTTTTATATTATACTTCTAATTCAGACTTGAATATGTAACCATGTAATTTTCTGGAATGTAGGGTAGCTCTTAAAAAAGTAATTATATGGGGGAGCATGTGCTTTAAACATTATTTATCATCTATTTCTGTTACCCCAAAAGTCATTTGGGTGACCCGTATTTAATTGAGTCACCTCTAATGCTTTTTCTCAACAGCTGTCAGTTTATTTTTTAATATGCGTGAGTGATATTTGAAAATGAATAGCACTTTAAATGCATGCAGCCTACATTTAGCTTTGTTGTTGTGATACCTACAACGTTATTTGACAAATTATGCTGGTCACACAATTAGTGTTGCCTTTTTCTTAGCGATACCCTTAGTTGGTTTTTTTTTTTAAAGTTTTGTAGTCTTTGATTCTTAGCCACTGCCTTATTTGCGTTCCATATCATCTGCTGTCCCATTGATTATCAGCAGAAATTTGTTCATTGCTTGTTCATTTATTACAAATCTTTCAATCTCTTCCTTTTCTTCTGTTTTCTCTTCAGACAAAGCAGATAGCTATCAAAACTGAATGAAAGTGTGGGGAATATATCATAAAAGAAAGCACTCAGTGTATGACCAAGATTAGCTAGTTTACTAAAGTTAGTCTGGTAACAATGATAACAAACATGGTAAAATCAGACACCCTGTCATTATTTATTTGTTTGATTTATATCTCAAATTTCTCTCAATATGGAGCCCAAAGCAATGTAACAAGAAAAACTTCACATGGTTATCGCAAAGGCACAGAGAATAATCTGTGACCTGCTTGCTTAAATGCATAGATTTGGTGGGAAGCAAGGCGACTTACAATATTTATTTTATTCAAGTTGAGTATGTCAGAATTTCTCAACAAATCTTTCAAGACTTCCTGTAAATAGAATGCATTATGAAGATTTCATCAAGGGCATGAATGCCCTGGGGTTCTTAGATTCTCTTATACTAGCTCCATATGAAATACAATGGATCCCTATTCCCTGATCTGCCTTTCTACCATCCAGCTATATCTCTGTTTTGCCTGTATTAAACTTCAACTTGTTTGCCCTGTGTCAATAACAGATAACAATACAGTACATGAGCATCTTTCTTGGATTATGATGGAGAGGCCAGATAGAGTAGGCTATCATCCAGTGATGCATATTTGTGGTACCAAATTCCCAAACCCAAGAGAACTTCCTCCAGAGGTTTCATGTAGATGTTAAATACCATGGTGGACAGGACTCTGTGGGATACCATAGTGGCATTCCTCAGCATTATCTCCAGGAAAGTTTGCAACCACTGCAAAGCAGTGCTGATCACCCTCACTCCAAACCACTCCACCCAAGTAGTGTAGAAGAATATTGTGGTTGGTGGTATCAAAAGTTGCTGAGAAGTCCCATAGAATTAACCAGCATGTATTTCTTCTGTGCAGTTCCTGGCAAAGGTCATACAGCAAAATATTCAAACTAATTCCTGTTCTATATCTGGGCCAGAAGATAGATTGATCTGGCAATCAGCATTGTCTGGAAAAATCTGATTGAATTGTGCACTCTCTCTCTTTCCGTTTTTCTCTGTGCATATATTTATAAAATTCAGTTATAAACCCAAAATATGTTAGGCTGAAGTTCCAAGACAAAGTCAGCTGATCTGAAGAATCTACTTCTGTTGACATCATGTCTCATCTTGGGAGTATGGAAACAATTAGTTCTCTCTCTGGACCAGCAGCAGGAATTGTGTTGGTCCCCAGATGTTATTGGATTGCATGGTGCATAGTGAGGTGGTATTGTTGTTGTTGTTGTCGTCATCTTCATTTTTATTTGTAGTCTGTTTTTTCCGGGGATGGGACTCAAAACGGCTTATAGATTTAGAAAGACATAGTTAAAAAATGTTGGGAGTTGGCAGTTCAGCAACAACTGGAGAGCTGCACAGTTCCCACACCATCTGTGGAAAAAAAGCTATTGGTCATTGAATGAATGTGCAAGAGAAACGTGGGACCCTTTTCCCCAAAGGGAAAACGTGGCAAACCCCGTGTTAACAATCTCTTTCTGAGTAGATTGAAGAACATAAGCACTGCAGAGATTATTGTCTCCTTCCTAGTTTCCTCCATTTAGTACGTGAAGAATTTTTTTTTTAAACTGGGATTTTTAACTTTCAAATCGAAAAGAAACACACAATTATCCTGGTAATATAGCTGAGATATTGTTATACCTTGCCAGATGTGTCTAGTTTGATACAATGCTTTAGTTGCATAATTAAACTGCAAACATTATCCTTCATTTTCTGTAGCTTGTAAAGATTCCTGAAGGGTTTTCAGAAGAAACTGAAGGAGATCACAAGATTAAAGTCTTCAGAGCATAATGAGAACAACTCAGAATGTTTTCTTTTTCTATTCAGGCCATTGTACGGAGAATAGATTCTTGCTGGGCTTTTTGTCTGTACTTTTTCAAATCTTTCTTATAAGAACAGGGCATCAGAGTTAAAACGACTAGTTTACAAGTTCAGTGCAGTCTTGTCAATGTGCTATACAGCCTTGATCATTCCAGATTGTTCTGTTTGTTTGGCTACATACACCATTCTGTTGCTTTCCATTGTTCTGATTATTGGATGGGTCAACTTCTCAAAGTATCTTGCGTGATTAGAGAGAAAACATGGTGTTGGCTTGGCATGGAATGTCTGGGCTTTACTGATCCCCAATATTTTATTGTAGTAAATAGGGAAGTTTATTTGATGCCACCCCACAGAGAACCATTAGTAATAGTTTCAAACTATACATTTGATGTCCTTAGAATTTTAGGAGGGATTACTCAGCGACAAAATCAGGAAAAGCAGAAATGTACTTCTTTGGAAAATGCTAAATCGGAAGTTTCAAAAGATTAATTATTGTTTGTAGTAGAGAGTGTTACCCCAAAAAGGGGGTGACCCAGGGGTCCACTCACAATGCCAGTACCTCCGTGTGACAATGGGAAATTA
This sequence comes from Ctenosaura bakeri, assembly GCA_948474755.1. NCBI lineage: Eukaryota > Metazoa > Chordata > Lepidosauria > Squamata > Iguanidae > Ctenosaura > Ctenosaura bakeri. The sequence continues at coordinate 24,418 of CAOLHI010005014.1, read as the reverse complement.
ATTAGCTCAAATTAGGAGGTCTGCAAGAGGGTAGTAATCTAACGAGATCTTCCCACCAATGTTTACTGGGTCCTTGCAGGAAAGAACCAGCCAGAGATTCCAAAGTAAACTAAAATGTGTTTATTGGGTGGATTAGCAATCATGTCCAAGAAGCAAGCCTTTACACAATCTCACAAGGCTAGCTGAAGGAAAAGGGAGGAAGGTTTAAGATAGTGAGATCTTAGGGTAAAACGGGCAATATTTACCAATCCAGAAGAGTAGTGAAGAAGCAGTGATGTGGCTTAGACTTGTGCCTAAGGACAGTACTTGTTCAGGAAACAGAGCGACAGCATGGCTACCAGCAAGTGAAGTACTGCATCTACTTGCTCAAAATGAAGGGTTTTTATACTCTGTTTTCCTCCCTGAAGTGGTGTGAGTTAATTGCTTTCTGGAAGAGTAAACAAAAGGGATCTGGAATGGACTGATTCTTTCAATGTCTTGGTTGGGTAATTTGACTGGAGAGGATTTTGGTAGAAAATGCACACAGAAGCGGGGCTTGCTTGCTGCACCTGAGCTTGACGATTGTTTTCTGTGGTCAGTTGTGAGGATTAGCTTAGAGCCATTAAGACAGACTTTCTGAACTAATCCACAGTGAACTTATGACCTGGCCATGCTGAGGTCACCCCTGATCTACTCTTGCACATCTTTGAATACTGTGTCCAGTTCTAGGCACCCCAATTCAAGAAGGATATTGACAAGCTGGAGCAAGTCCAGAGGAGGGCGACCAAAATGGTGAGAGGCCTGGAAGCCTTGCCCTATGAGGATAGACTTAGAGAGCTGGGTATGTTTAGTCTGCAGAAGAGGAGGTTAAGAGGGGACATGATAGCCATGTTTAAATATTTGAAGGGATGCCACGTAGAGGAAGGAGGGGACTTGTTTTCTGCTGCTCCAGAGACCAGGACAAGGAGCAATGAATTCAAGCTGCAGGAAAGGAGATTCCACCTGAACCTCAGGAAGAACTTCCTGACAGTCAGGGCTGTCCGGCAGTGGAATCTGCTGCCTCGGAGTGTAGTGGAGTCTCCTTCCTTGGAGGTTTTTAAGCAGAGGCTTGATGGCCATCTGTCGGGATTGATTTGAGGGTGTTCCTGCATGGCAAGGGGTTGGACTGGATGGCCTGTGTGGTCTCTTCCAACTCTGAATTTCTATGATTCTATGATTCCCAGCCAGCGTCCCTTCTCCACATGGCCTTTCAGCCATGAGTGTATATAACTTAATTTCATCCAATTAATATTTGCCATTAGACCATATCAAAGCAGGGGAAGGGGTGTATGGCAGCTAACAGAGAGAGTCGGGTTGCCAGGTTGAATACAGGATGGGAATCCTGTAGCTTTAATTGTTAGCAGGTCCTGGATCAAGAAGAGGTACATTAAGGTTCCATCGGGTGGGATTATAACACATTTCCTCTCTCATCCTCCCAAACCCACCTTTGAGCTGCTGTGGCCTCTCCCAATACAGCTGTTTACTGGCTGGAGAAGGGGGAGTATGGCAAAGCATCCTGATGATTGCCCAACACTTAAAGTGACATTATTGGAGGGCATATAGGTACAGGAATGGACTCTTTCCTGCCCCCCCACTCTCCGCAGGCCAATGAATAGCTGTGGGGGGCTGCAACAGCTAAAAAGTGGGTTGGAGGGGTCAGAGAGGAGCCATGTCACAGTTCTGGCTGACAAAACTTTATTCCTGATCCATCATCTCCTCATGATTAAAGCTACAGGATCCCCGCCCCACATTCAGACATAGTGTCTGATGTGGTTAGGACAAAGAAGCCTCATCCAGTGGAATTTATTTTCATTTTGGCTTTCTGTTGACCATGTCCAACCTTTTTCTAAGTATTAGCTTTTTATCTAGAAGGACAAAGGACTTGCTTTGAAAAAACAGGAAAACTGAAATAAGTAATGGGAGAACAATTGGACATACAAAATACATGGGCTTCTTATCGGCTTTCAAGGGAATATAGGCAAAAATCATGGCTAGTAAGAACATGGAGAGGTAAGAAGAATCATAGAATCATAGAATCATAGAAATGCAGAGTTGGAAGAGACCATGTAGAGTTGGAAGAGACCATGTAGAGTTGGAAGATTCCTGCCATGCAGGAACACCCTCAAAGCACTCCCGACAGATGGCCATCCAGCCTCTGCTTAAGAACCTCCAAGGAGGGAGACTCCACCACACTCCGAGGCAGCCGATTCTACTGCCGGACTGCCCTGACTGTTAGGAAGTTCCTCCTGAGGTTCAAGTGGAATCTCCTTTCCTGCAGCTTGAATCCATTGCTCCTTGTCCTGGTCTCTGGAGCAGCAGAAAACAAGCCCTCTCCTTCCTCTACATGGCATCCCTTCAAATATTTAAACATGGCTCTCATGTCCCCTCTTAACCTTCTCTTCTGCAGACTAAACATACCCGGAATCTTCTTGGATAAAACCAAAGGTGTACCTCTTTTCTACAGCGGCCATGGTGGGTGATGTCATTGGGAACTCCACAAGTGGACGGGTTGTGATATGGTAGATATACAACATAGTAGAACTCAAGTCTGAATCACATATTGTCAATAATGGTGGCAGCTCTCCAGTAGAATTTTTTTTTTTCAGTGAGGAGTTTATGGTTCCTCCTTTTGGGGTCATCCTGTTTGAAAAGTCCAGGATAGATAGGAGAGTGGGTTCAGTTTGCTGGGTGAGAATGACTAGAATTGACCTTCCTTCTGAGTAGCACATTCCGACTTCTGGCTACCCCTTTGATTATGTAGTAAAACAGGGTTGGGATGCACAGTTTTCCAGCTGTCTTCTGAACCTGTTTCTTACTCTTGACCAAATGCATACAATGTGGAGCATATATAACCAAATGCTACTAGTTTTGTCCTGCTTTCTGCAGATGGACAGTAATTCTGAATGTGTTATATCAGCAATTCATCCTGAAGCTCTTTTGATGTTCTGTCATCATTGTACCATGCCGAGTGGGTAAGGCTTGTCTGCAGCTGATGGAACTTTCTGTGAAACGTGTACATTTGCTTGAAGGGATATTGGCTGAATGCTGTTGCTTGGCCAGAGCACTAGCTGGGAAAGGTGGAACAACACAACAATGCACACCAGGAATGGACTGCAGCTGCTAGAATTCCAAATTTCCAAAGGACACCAGATGGTAAAGGCTGGTTTGCTCATATCTTTTGTGTTCATTGCCATGTTTTGTTTCTTTGAAGTTAATATTCTTATTTCCCTCCCAAAACAAGGCTCAGGCTCCCTTAATGACCTGGCACTTAGGAGCTGCAGTGATGATAATGATGACGTTTACAGGACACATCCCGTTTCCTAGAAAATGTGAGATTTGTGTAATTGCTGTGTGTGATATTATATCCAGTGTTTATATGCTACCATTCCCAAAGAGCAAACTCTCCATATGTTGTGTGTAGTCTCTTTCACATTAGGGTAATGATTCTGAGTAATTGTAAAATGAGGGGCCTTCATAGCCTATTTGGTATTTAAATGAGAAAAGTTTAATACTCGCTCTTCATGAGAAGGTTGTTAATAAAGCTACATTACTTTAATGAACAAAGCTAAATGTAGAGGATAAATTCTACCAGAATCCCCAGCTTTCAAAAGGCTTTCTCTCCTTCTCTCCTGAGTTCATTTGGTCTTGGTCTAGAGTGTAGATAGATTAGACAAAGACCAGTAGGTTTGGGAGTTTTAAAAATTTTTTTTAAAAAAATATTTAACAGAAAGTGAGCTAAATCCAACTTCTGTTGGTGGGACTTTCAGAACTTTCTCTCTTCTGTTTGGCCTGAAAGCCAGTTCTGGTTTTCCAGCCTCCCAGAGTCGATTTTAGGGGCTTGCAGTGAGATGTGGGCATGACTCTATTCCTCTATTTTGCCTGCAGAAATCCGCTGCTGGGTTGTGCCTCATAACAATAATAAAAACTAGTAAAAAAATCGTTATTTCATTGTTTGCAGGCTGTACGTGAGCTACACTATGAACTGGCAAAGATGCATCATAACAATTATTTTACAATTGGGTTCATCAAAATATTTTGCAGGGAAATATAATCTGTAGAAATTGTCCAGTTAATTGTCTTTCCATATATGTGCAAGTAGGATGGTCATGATGACCTTTCTGCGTCATCTTTCCAGCCATGGGAAAGGCTAATGAAAATATAGTTATTTAAAGTTAAAAGTTAATGGCATTTTGAAACTGTCATCAATTAAGTTAAAAGTTAAGTGTTTCTAGTTTCAGCTTGTTAAAAGATAATTCAAAAGACTGTTAACAAAAGTGAGCGATCTACAAACCATGGTAAAGTGCCTATTAGCTCCCTCTTGATTTTCAACTCCTGTGAGTAGATTCCTTTCCTAGATACACAGGGGAAAACTGTAATTTAGTCAGAATTTTTACTGCTTTATTCAAAAGCATTGTTATAATACATTTCCACACTAGACAGTTATAGTGCTATTATTCCACTTTCAACATCCTATGGAATCTTCAAAGGCCCCTCCCTAAACTGCAAACCCCAGGATTCCATAGGATGTTGAAAGTGGAATAATAGCGCTATAACAGGCTAGTGCGGAAATGGCCATAGTTGTTATACAATTTTCAGAACAACATTTTGCCGGTCCTTATTTTAGATGCTTTTCATCCTATTGTTGTCAAGTACTTTAGAAAAGCAATGGAATCATGGGTATACCAGAATAACCAGAAGGGAGGTACTCACGATCAGATGACAATGAAAGCTGTTTCCACAAAAGTCTCTCACCTTCTCACAATGTAACAAAAAGATATGAACTAAATCTGAATTAGATATAACAAATATCCCCAAAATTAGACTAAAATGGGGGAAAATGTTTGTAATGTCCAGATTGCTAGAAAATTTCTTAACACAAAATCGGACTGACATAAACTTCTGATAGATGTGTAAATTTGTTTTCAGGTTAATAGGTTGTATTAAGGAGAGGCTACTTGCATGAGAACCAGTGTTGTATAGTGATCCAAGCGCTGGACTACAATCTTGGAGACCAGGGTTTGATTCCCCGCTCAGCCATGGAAACACACTTGGTGACCTTGGCCACGTCACACACTCTCAGCCGCAGAAAACTGCATGATAGGTTTGCCTTAGAGTCACCATTACTCAGAAATGACTTGAAGGCACACAACAGCAACACTTGCGTATCTTGAAAGCAGTAGCAACAAAAGCAATAATAGTTGTATTCATTCTTGGAGCAATTGTATATGGACTAACAAAACATCTGAATGAAATTGGCCATAGATGGGATCACATTTGCACAATTACAAAAAAGCGATACTACTTGGAGGTGACACATTGTCCAGTAACACCTCACTGATGCCCAAATTCTTGGATAGAATCTGAATCACAGACAGCCCAAAACTCCAGGCAGTAATAGCTGGTAGACTATGAAACTGGGATAATAATTTTTTCCCCAGTAGTTTTCAGAAGACTTTGTAAATGGAGTACCAATGTGGTGCAATTTTTATTTCTTTTGAGCAATGTTCTGTAAACAACTTGCTAGTGTTGTTTAATATTTAGCCTAGTGTTTAAGTTTCTTCAGGTCTACATGTTTTGAGTTAGGCAGCTTTCTTTTGAGATAATAATTTCCAGAGAAGTAGCCTTGCTGATTCATTAAAGCAAAAACAAGGATTAAGAATTTCGTGATACTTTAAAAACTAACAAACACATTGCTGCTGTAAAAGCCTTTATGGACTACTTCATTAGAGGCCGCAGATGAACTGGACGTTTTGCCGTGGTGGTTCTGTTACCCTGTTCTCTGGGGGTCCCGGGGGGGACGCCCAAACCACCAAACAGCAACAACAACTACTTGGGGAAAATTAACTGGAGCACTCACTAAAGCTAGCGAGAGGCAGGGTAACTTAGCAGGATCTTGCAACCCAGCGTCTCCGGGGTCAGATCTGTCAAGCAGTCAGACGGTTTAAAATAGTAAAAATGATGTTTTATTTAAGTGCAGACAAATATTGAGGACAACACAGTCACACAGTTAACTAAAGAATTGGAAATAGGGAATTTCGCAGGGAAATGGGTGATATGACACCTGTCTCATTGTCGGGAGTCCTCCATGTTTTATTGTTTTAGGATAGCAGTAGACTGAGGAAATAGTGATAGTAGGCTGTTAGCTATTCCCAGGCGCCAACCATTCCTTCTGGCTGGAATTTCAAAGGAACCGTTTGGCATGATGACGTTCGTTCTTTTACAACTATCTTAGGAGAAACTGTCTGTTAAAGTGTAAGGTGGGGGAAAACGTTCCATTCTCGAGCTTTAACGTCTGAAGACAGCATCCCTTACTATGTTACAATAAATCTTCTATTAAGTTTGTTGATCCGTGTAAGAGTGAATCTGTTCCTGACAGAAAGCTCGAGAATCCTTTCAAAAAATGCACCAATTGATGGACCAGTCGATTACTGAAGAAGAGCAAGGATCTGCAGAATCTGATGGAGCTACAGAAACTGAAGTGCCCCTGGATACCAAGACAAAATTGCGCCTGACCGAGGCTATGGAAACCCCCACAAGCGGCCAAACCTGGGTCTGGGGAGAAAAGCCACATACGTCGTTGAGACAACGCAGAAGGGCTGCTAGATGGGATACATCAGCAAAAGACCTATCCCTTTTGGAGGAGATAAAGCAAATGGAAACCGAACTGGAAAGAAAAGATGAGGAGATACTCGAACTCAAGACCATGCTACGCGAGATGCGCATCCGTCCCTCGCAGACAGGGAGATCACCAGGAGGAGAACCACGAGCGGCTGTCTCGGCGGCAGGCACCCCTGGTCCGCCCCAGCAACCAACAGGGCACACGCCAGCGCCACTGTTACTCAGAAATGTGGGAGACCTGAAAGCGACCTTCAACGGGAAGGGGGAGAAACTCTCCTTTTTTTTGACTATGGCAAACAATTTCATGATTGATCACGGCCATCTATTTCGGGATGATGCGGCCCGAATTCGATACCTAAGCCAGAGGATGAAAGGACTGGCAGCAGACTGGGTAGCGAACCTATATGACTCCCGCGCCCCCGAAACTGAAAATCTGCAGCTCTTCATGAACCATCTGCGGGAACGCTTTGAAGACCCCCATTTATTGGAAAACACCAAATATCAACTGAAACGAATGAAACAAGGCAGGAACGATGTGGGGACGTATTCCCGTGAATTTAGAAACCTGGCCACCAAAGTCCCGTGGAGTGATGAAATTCTAATTGAGTTATACAAAGATGGACTAAATCCTGATATTCTACACGGGTGCTTAATGCAGGCCAATCCACAGACCCTGCTAGGTTGGGTCAGACTAGCTACTGAAATGGAAGGCATAACCCAGACTGTTCAGCTGAACCGACAAAGACAAGACGTGCCAAAACGACAACCTCGCGGTCCCACCGTCCTCAATGCTGAGGAACGGAACAAACGTCTCCGTTTGGGCATGTGCTTTAACTGTGGAAAACCGGGCCACCTCGCCAACACCTGCCGCGGAAACCAAGCTCCGACTGGGACTAAGGGAGCACGAGCAGACCCAAAGAATATAGAATTCACACATCAGACAGCGGCCGCCAAACAACCACTTAGACGCACTTCTAAGGACCCTGCAGCGGCGACAGGAGACTCCGATCCCGATGATGAAACCACCTCTTCGTCCTCATCTGACATAGATGGAGATTCTAAACCTGACTGCGATGACTGGCAAGCGGCGGGAACATCTGTAAGTACTCCTAAAATTCCCCATTTCTACACCACGGTTGCGATTAGTGGCAGCGATGGGACTTTGCATGTACATAGGGCATTAATTGACTCTGGCTGCTCCAGAAGTTTGTTACACCCCAAATTGGCCAAACAATTGAAAACTCTTTATGAGCCCTTGGAATGCCCCATCAAATTAACGCAAATGGATGGGACCTCAATGACTGGGGGAGTAATTAGTAAAATCACTAAGCCCATCTCATTTCAAATGGACAAAAACAATTACAGCATGCGATTTCTAGTTCCCAAGGCGATGCAGTTCAAATTGGTCTTGGGAATCGATTGGCTTCGTGAATATAACCCCCAGATAAACTGGACTGCTGGCACTATGTCCTCTTCAGATGAAAACTTTTCTATTCCCCATGAAGAATTGCAACAAATTCCTTCACACTACCGAGACTTCCAAAAGGCTTTCCACGAAAGGGAGGCTGACAAATTGCCTCCCCACACGGACTTTGACTGTAAACTGGAATTAGTTGACGGGGCCACCCTGCCTAAACCGAAAATTTATCCCATGAGCCAAAAAGAACTCCTTGCTCTCAAGAAGTTCCTAAATAAAAACTTGGCTCGCGGCTTTATCAAGCCCTCTACAGCCCCCACGGCGAGTCCTGTCTTCTTCCGAAGAGAAAAGATCCCAGCGCGGATCCGAGACTGATAGTTAACTACTCTGCTATTAACCAGGTTATTTCCTCCAATTGTTATCCCATACCTCTGATACGGACTGTTTTGGACCATCTTGTTCAAGGAAAATATTTCACCAAACTTGATCTTAAAGAGGCTTTTCATAGGATTAGAATGGACCCGGACTCTGAGTGGCTCACCACCTTTGCAACTCCTCTAGGTAACTTTAAATGGACGGTTCTTCCCTTTGGCTTACAATCGGGGCCATCTGTGTTCCAAATGTTTTTGAACACCATTTTCCATGACTTGTTGTATCAGGGGGTTCTGATTTATCTGGATGACATTTTAATTTACGCAGATTCCATGGAATCTCATGTGTCATTGGTTCGTGAAGTGTTACGAAGGCTTATAGGTAACAACCTCGTGGTTAATCTATCTAAATGCCAATTTGACACCCAAACTTTTGATTACTTGGGATATAGGATTCAAGATTGTTCACTTAAAATGGACCCTTCGAAGATTAACTCCATTTTGCAATGGCCCGTCCCTAAAACTGTGAAGCAACTGCAGCAATTTCTTGGTTTTGCGAACTTCTACCGGAACTTTATTGAGGATTTTGCTGCCATAACGCTTCCACTCACCAACCTTCTACGGAAACCTAAAGGATCCACTGCGGGCAAGGCGCATAGACTTTGTTGGTCGCCTGAGTGTCAATCGGCGTTTGACCATTTGAAATCTAAATTTACGTCTGAGCCCTTACTCCTTTTTCCCGACAGTACGAAGCAATTCATTGTGCAAACGGATGCTTCGGACTTTGCCATGGCAGCCGTTCTTTTACAACATGACACCACAGGAGCACTCAGGCCTTGTGCTTTCATTTCAAAGAAATTTTCCCCTCAACAAGCTAATTGGCCTATTTGGGAGAAAGAAGCCAAGGCTATCCATTTTGCGCTGTCCTCTTGGCGTCATTTGCTTGAAGGGGCTCGACTCCCCTTTGAAGTTTGGACTGATCATAGGAATTTGCAAGCCTTACAGTCTGCTAAGAAACTCTCCCCTAAGCAGGCGAGATGGGCTGAATTTTTCCAGAGATTCCGATTTAAAATTGTTTTCAAACCTGGCCGAACTAACCAACTGGCGGACCCTCTCTCTCGACTTCCCTGTTTTGCGGAATCCCCTGCTACGTCCTCCCACTCCAATACCTTGTTTCCTGCCTCCTCTCTGGCTTCTCAAGTGACTACTCGTGCATTAGCAAAGACAAGGCTTTCTGCCTCCTCTCTTTGTGACTCCACTCTCCGCGATGCTATCATTCATGCAGCGCATGCAGACTCCTGGCTACCGGCAAACAAGGATAAAATAGAATGGGTTGACAATCTCCCCTTTTATGGCACCAAGGTCTACGTTCCCCCTGCTGCCCGCGAGCAGGTACTTCATCGTTATCATGATTCCAAACCCGCTGGACATTTTGGGTTTTTGAAGACATTGCATGCGATTCGCCGCCTTTTTTGGTGGCCTGGATTAAACCCCTCCGTGCAAACTTACATTAAGCAGTGTGCCACTTGCAACGTTTCTAAGTCGCCCACATCTAAACCTCAAGGGCTCCTGCAACCTCTGCCTGCGCCTGCTAGCCCCTGGTCGGTCATCGCATGGGATTTATCGTGTCTCTTCCCTCTTCACACGGCTTTCATGTTATTTGGGTTGTTACTGATCACTTTTCCAAGCAATGTCATTTTGTGCCTCTAAAGAAACTACCCCGTGCTGACCAGCTGGCTGACCTGTTCGTTAATCATGTATGGAAACTTCACGGACTACCTTCGGTGATCATTTCGGACAGGGATCCAATTTTCACTTCCAAGTTTTGGACTTGTCTACTGAAAACCCTGGGAGTCACTCAGAAACTCAGCAGTGCTTATCACCCTCAAACAGATGGCCAATCTGAGCGTGTTAACAAATCTCTTGAACAATTTCTTAGGTGTTTTGTTTCTGAGAACCAGAATGATTGGGCTCCGCTCCTTCCGTTCGCTGAGTTTGCCATCAATTCTGCGGTTCATACCTCTACTGGGAAACCCCCCTTTGAAATAGTTTACGGCTTCCTTCCTTCTCCTTTCCCCCCCTCCCTCTCTTCCTCCGCTCCTCCTTCTGTTTCTGCTTGGGTCTCTAAATTTTCTGGCATTTGGCAATCCGTCTCAGATGCTATAGTATCCGCTAAAGCTTCCCACAAACGTTTCGCTGACCGTAAACGGCAGCCTAATCCCCTTTACCAGCCCGGGGATTTGGTTTTCCTTTCTTCTAAGAACATTTCCTCTCCTTCTCCGTCTAAAAAACTTTCCCCTCGTTTTCTCGGACCTTTTCCTGTGAAAAGGGCTATTAATGATGTCTCTTTTGAACTAGATCTCCCTTCTTCCCTCAAGGCTATTCATCCTGTTTTTCATTCCAGTTTGCTGAAGAGGGCACCTTCGCTGACTTCTTCGCCGGCTGATGTTCCTCAACGCCCCGACTGACTTGCTACTGCATTCATATTACTATTTAGTTTTCTTGTCTTTCTACTGTTCCGTGATATTTTCTATATTTTGTGTATCTTTATGTATATATTTTTTTAAAAAAGTGGGGCAGGATGTCGGGAGTCCTCCATGTTTTATTGTTTTAGGATAGCAGTAGACTGAGGAAATAGTGATAGTAGGCTGTTAGCTATTCCCAGGCGCCAACCATTCCTTCTGGCTGGAATTTCAAAGGAACCGTTTGGCATGATGACGTTCGTTCTTTTACAACTATCTTAGGAGAAACTGTCTGTTAAAGTGTAAGGTGGGGGAAAACGTTCCATTCTCGAGCTTTAACGTCTGAAGACAGCATCCCTTACTATGTTACAATAAATCTTCTATTAAGTTTGTTGATCCGTGTAAGAGTGAATCTGTTCCTGACACTCATAGTCCCGGAGAGGTATGAAAATTGAGTTCATGGATATGGAGTCTCAGTATGTGGGACTGAGGGGACGGCTCGCCAGACACAGCGGCAGTAAGGCGGGATGGAACTCAGGAGTGATCCAAGCGGTCCGAGGAAGGTCTTGGAATTGGGAGCTTTTATAGGGTGAATTGTGACTGCAGGCCATACCTTACTCAGTGAGAACAATGTGATTTAGGAGCAGGACAAAGCATTGGAAAGGTCAGAATTTAGCATGATTGGCTTAGAGCCGATTTAACAATAGCGTAACCAGTATGCAAATGCGGAGCGCTTAGTACAGCTTTGTACAGCTACCTGCTCGGGGCCGGGCGCCTTTGTTAGTATCGTGCATAAGCAAAAGGGTGTTTGCCGGAGAGGTCCCTGAAGCGACGAACTGGCTCTGTCTGGCCTGCTTGGGTGGAGAATGGAATGTCCAGCAACTATTGGCCGCGCCTGTTTATGTGTTTGTCTGGAGGCCTCGCAAACACGTGGAGCGGGGTGGCAGAGGAAAGCCAAATGGTTTGATATCAAAACGATATCAAGCGCTATCTCCGGGTAGGCCTGGACCGCAGTAACATTTCTTTCGAGCAAGTGTCAACATCTTGTGGTCCATCATCTTTCACTGTTGGCTCCACTGCAGTTCATAACATCTAGAAGGCCTCAGATTGCCCAGCCCTTCTTTGGGTGATACGCAGTCTCAGGCAGAACAAAATGTTTCTTAAATCAAGTTCCAGGCACACAGCTTTATTTTATTCATGCAAAATGGGTTGGATCCCAAGATGCTTTTCTTATTCCCAAGATGAGTCAGTTTTGAAAGCCACATCTGTAAGATTGACCAGTTCAGAACAACACCGATGATTCTCAAAAGTAGCCACTTTCTATAACTTCTGATTTCCCAGTTGGCTTAAGCCAGTGTTTGCTCACTGAAGTGGCAAAATTAGGCATTAATTGTGTTTTCTTTCCAAACAGTATCAAATGTTAATTGTGGTTGAAATGTCTTCTAGTGATTCTGTTCTAATGTCACATTTCCATAAAGTGTATACAGCTGAACTTTCTACTGAATGCACTGTATCAGCCTGACGCAAGTGTGTCTAATCTTCCATTTCTGAGTAAAATGACAGCAGGCAAGTAGAAAGCCATCTCTTGGTTTCATGCTTGTATAGATCAGCATAACTGTTACCTACAACTGGATTGCAGACAAGACAAGCATGTAGAGAGATATCTTTTGGTTTCATGCTTGCACAGTTGGCATATGTGTTTACACACAAGGAGCCTGTACACCATATACTTCCCTGTAGTATAGGTGATGAGTGAAAGCAGAAAGAGGATTTCAAAGAGTGTAGTTAAAGATTAAGAAATAACTACCTCGTCACAACCAGTGTGTGGCTAGCTACATACTGATTCCAATAGTCCAATAGCAAAAGAAACTATACCAGGGGTATGGCTGTTTCTGGCCTTTCTTCTTGACCTCACTGATTTTCACATGACTGGTTTTGTTGTTCATCTCTTTGTTTCTTTTTGGGCAATCCTAGCTGTGACATTAATAATCTGAGAAAATTAAACTAGGACTATCTCTAGCTTCCTGGAAAAGATACAAACATGCAGAACCTGAGATCAGATATGGAAAATTAACTAATAAAGGCAAGCTTACTTAAGATATTTTGATTTTTCTGCCTTTAATGTTCTTGTAACAGAATTTCTTCTTTGGAAATTCACCAAATCTGTAGGTCAGTGATGTGTTCCTGGGAATCCATTTGTCTCAGGAGGAAACTTGTCCATGTATGGGAGATGACATCTTGAAAAGGATTCCTTAAGGGACTGAAGGTGAAAAAAATCTAGTAGTCTGTGTCTTCACAGGATTTTGCTTCAGATTTCTTTGTGATATCTTTATCATCTGGACTTGTGGACAGAAAATGCATGAAAAATTCTGTCAACGCTGCAGTAATTTTTATCTCGTCATCAATCTGAGCCTGCTCCACTCCAAGCAACAGGCACATTTTCTGGACACTACTGTGAGACTGCATAATGCACACAAGAGCATTATTTTATATAGGAAACCTACTGACAGCTAGACATAGTTACATGTTCTTGGCTTCCACCCAGAACACATTAAGGAGAAAAAAAAAAATCCATTGTCTGTGACTAAGCCCTGTAATGGATCGATACAGATTGGAATTCCCAAAGAGCTAGTTCCTCAAACATCTTTATTTAAAATGTCAAATTGTGGCTTGATCAGTCTGATGCGTGGGACTCGATAATCCTAAACACCATCTCTGTGTTCTCACTTAACTTGATAATCTGATTCTTAAAGAGGTGTTGCAAACCAACGCTTTATTGAAAATAGTACAGTAGCCACTCTTGTCAAAAGGGGAAAAGAATAATAGTTTGGATATGTTGATATTTAGAGTGTGGCTCTCCTTTTAATTCCTTTGCAGGGGGAAGGATGGCCATGATGGCTGTACCAGTCGCTTCTCACGTGCTTCTACTTTAATTGGTAACCCCCCAAGTAATGGTTATGCGAATATATTTCATGGCCACAGCTGTCGGGTATTCAGTGAGGGGAATAACATCATTGGTATGGGGGTACTCATCCCATGCATATGAGTAAGTTAATCATCCACAATTCACTGAGCTGTGGAGTTACATTCATGGAGTGGCAGCCGGCCTTTTAATTACAGTGGCTCATTCTCCACATCTTGCAAGATCTCTCGTCTCAGCTGCAGCAGTCTTAGTTGTGTCCCTAAAACTGTCAGCCTTCCTTTGTTTTCCCTTAAGGAATTAACCGTTCTCTCTGCTTTACAGCACTGCTTAAATCGAACCATTAGCAGCCTCAAAATACTGACCAGCTTCTGATATGAAGCCCCAACACTGAACCTTTACTTTTCATTAGATTAACATGAAGGATGGAACAATTTTTCCTTGTGTTGCAATGGGGCTGGTGAGAACACGCTGTTATATCAGTAGGATTTATTTAATAAATACATTTCTCTTTCACCTCTCTTATCTACATGGAACTAAAGGGAACATCCGTGAGTTTCTGAAGTGGTCTTCTAAGCAAAGACTGGCATGATCCAAACCTGTGTAGCTATGGGGCTGCACTGTGTGCTCTCAGACCATGTCCTGAGAACGACCCTTTAGTCCATGCTCAGCTTGGGAGAATTGGGAGAATACACAGACTAGTAAATAGTGTGTATAATGAGTGTATAAAGGTCAAGAAGTGCCTGTAGCATGCCTAAAAATTCTGCCAGTGTCTACCAGTTTGTACCATAGTTCTTGCATTCTCATTCTCCCGCCACCAGTGGCATAGCCCCCTGGGGCCCTTTTCTTGAGCTGTCTAGAGGATAGGGTTCACATCCCCTCATGTATTATACCACTATTTTGGGGGGATGCAATGTACTATGAGGGGATGAAGAAATCACAGAGCACCTCTGTGGGACAAAGATTCAAGCTCCATGCAGCAAGGAAAGGGGTAGTTTTAATTCTATAGACAATTTAATTGCAGAGTCAAAGTCTTTCACAGCCAGAATTGACTGGTTCTTGTGGGTTTTTCAGGCTTTGAGACCATGTTCTGGTTGTATCTTCTCCTGACATTTCACCTGCATCTGTGGCTGGCATCTTCAGAGGAAATTCCTCTGAAGATGCCAGCCACAGATGCAGGCGAAATGTCAGGAGAAAATACAACCAGAACACGGTCTCAAAGCCCAAAAACCCACAAGAACCAATTTAATTGCATTTTAACAATGTTTTTGCAGCCTTTATGTATGTGATTGTATGTGTTTTTATCTATATTTCTATCAGCTTATGTAAGCCATCATGAGTCCCAGTTTTTGGGGGAAAAGGAATACAAATGAATAAATAAAACATGGCAGCTACGATTTTGCCAAGGACGCAAGAGACGAGGCCAAAACACATAGAGATACACAGACAGTGAAAGAGGCATATTCTATAGGGCATGACTTTGGAAGTGGGAGGCATGCATTTAAGCTACCTGGTGTGCGCAGGGTGAAAGGAAATATGCCAACCAACTTTTCTCTAATTGGAAGACAACTGGGCCCTAAGAACTTACTCACACCCCACACATCCCACGGGTGAGATCCCCAACCACTTAGCAGCTGGTAGTACAGTTGTGATAAATTGTTACCTTGTATTCAGGTTTATATGCACCTATGTTAGGATGGTATAAAAAGTCCATTGGCTCCTTCTGCATAATTCATGGCAGTTCCAAAAGAACCTGCAGGGGTCTTGATGTGTGTGTGTGTGCCTTCAAGTCATTTCTGACCTATGGCAATCCTAAGGCAAACCTGTCACGGGGTTTTCTTGGCAAGATTTGTTCGGAGAGGCTTTGCCATTGCCTTCCTTTGGGGCTGAGAGAATATGACTTGCCCAAGGTCACCCATTGGATTACTATGGCTGAGCAGATATTCAAACTGTGGTCTTTTAATATGCAGCTGCTCTACCTCTTTGATAGAATTTTATAGGGGCGTGGACTTTGGAAAAATGTAATTTTGGGACTACTGTGCCCAGAATCCCCTAGCTGAGACCCTTAGTCCCAGAAAATCATTTTTCTAAACTCTGGTCCAGGCATTGTCATCTTCCATCTGTAACCCTTCTGTGCTTACCCACGGTTTCTCCAGATTTTTTAAAAATCTTACACATACACACACACACACGGGGGGGGGGCGGAGACTGTCCATCTGAAAGCACCATTAGTTGGCTAATGGTGTGACCTGGAAGCCTTTGCAGAGTCCAGGCAATGCCACATGAACTTTTCTGACCTCTTCTTGCTAGGATGTATCTGATCTGCACTCCCCTGTAGCTCCTAGATGGTGACAACACATAAGACAGCCTCATTAACTGCAAGACATTGGAGGACTGCACAACTGGTGTGCAATCTAGTAAGTCTAGGGAAACAATACTGGCCTAATTTTGTGCTACACAACCAGTGAACCAGATCTTGGCCTCTCCCTCAGCCTGACCTATTTAATACGGTTGATGTGAAAATTAAGTGGAGAGAAAGAGAACCGAATGAGGGGTTTCAGGGGTGCCTGAGTGGTGAATTCCTGCACTGTAAAGGAATTGGAGAAGATGCTTTTATGGATCTAAGCTCACACCCGAATGATCCCACTCAGGTCATACTGTTACTCTATATGTTGGGGGTCCCGGGAGGGGAGCCCAAATTACCAAATAAAAACACAAATTGGGGGAATTTAGCTTGAGCACTCTCTTGGCTAAACGAGAGGCAGGGTAACTTTAGCAAGGATCTTTAACCCTATGTATACAGCGGGGGGTCAGAGAGTGGCTAGACAAGGTTTTCATATTAACAAACAATATTTTATTAAAGACAAGAAACAAGCAAGACAAGACATAAATTAACTAACTGGGAAATAGAAACGGAGAGCTTTTCAGGAAAGGCAATACGACACCTGGTCTCGTAGTCCTGGAGAGAAGCGGGATCCGGGAGAGAAAGTTCAGCGGGACTCGCTGAGGGGAGTTCCTCCAGACTACCAGCAGCAAGGCGGGATGGAAGTCCAAAGTAGTCTGAGGAGGCCCCACCTTTTTATAGAGTGGAGTTTACCTACAGGCCATGTTATGCTCGGTGAGAACAAAGGAAATTTGGAGTTGGACAAAGGAGTTGGAAAAGGCCAAGTTTAACATGATTGGTTTAGCTCTTGATGACAATAGCGTGACCGGTACGTTGATGGCCCGACATACAGGAATGGCTTGGCTCTTGGCTGCAAGGCTTTGTGTAACTCCAAGCCGAGCAGAGCTGGTTTGCAGGGAGGTTTTTCCCTGAAGCAACGGAGAGGCTTAAGTTGCTAGCCTGAATGAGGCTTTGGAATGTACAGTCATTAATGGCCACACCCATATGTGCTCGTCCAGGAGGCCTCTGCAAACACGTGGCATGAGATGGCAAAGAGAGGTCAAGCAAGGCCAAATTATTTGATATCAAAAAGATATCTAGTGCTCTCACCAGACATATCATAACCATGATAACAGCTTGGATTCTTGTTATTTCGTGCTTCCAAAAATCAAATCTAGCACAAGTCATGTGATTAGGAGCACAGAAATTCATTTTTGTAGATAAAAAGAAAAGACATCATGATCCTTTTTACAATAATTATCCTATCCCCAGAGGTTGCCTGGTTGCCCAAGTGTATAGACCTTTGCACTAGGAAAGGGCTTTGGCAAGAGTCTAGTTAAGAAGCCTCTCAACAGTCATTGCCCTCCAACGCAGCATTCACATGCTGATGAGAGGAGATAGGCGACCCAACCATCTGTAGGTTGCCAGTTAGCTCACAAACAATGCAAGACAAGGTTCAGAGGCTTCCATGGCCCAGCTTTCAGCTTAAGGCTTCTTTGCCTCATTGTTGAAAAGGAAACCATACACAGCCTTTTGGAGACTAGATCCCAAAAGAAGTGTATTCCCACTTCTTTCCCCAGGGCCAATGAACAGTTTCCTCCAGAAAAGGAATAAAAATAAAATTGCTTCCCCATGAGCAATCACTTATCTTCTCTGCTGCTGTCCACTGGCGTCTCTGATAACAACTAAAAAAATTGAATACAGGTGAAGGTAGATTTCATGTGAATTAAATTCACACACAACCCTAGACCAGTACGGATATTTTTTTTTTTAAAGTGTGACCTCCTGATTAAATGGGTGACCTTTTGATTAAAACTGCAAATGGAAATGAGGAATTGCAAAGGGTCAAAGAATCACATTCAGAACGTTGGCTCAGCACGTTGTTTGGAGCCCAAAATGATGGCAGTGAAGGGGGGTTAATTTATTTATTTATTTATTTGTCTGTCTATTTGTTATTTATTTGGGGAAAGTGGCTGTGTAAATAGCAAGCTATTTACTGAAGCCAGTTTTAATTAATTCCCTGTATGGTTCAAAACTAAGTTGGTCTTATTGGTCCCTTACAGCATAATTAATCATCAGTAATAATTTATTTTATGTGGCTTCCTGAGGTTAAACATGGGCACAGCAATTCATTAAGAAAAGGGATGGGAATTAATAACATCTAAAAGGTTTGCCATGGAAAAGTGAAATATCTGAAAAGATTTATTTAAAGGCTAATGATTGATGTCTTCAGTGTTTTATCTGTTAAACTTGGGAGCTTAAATCTGGGTCGAGTCCCCACAGAAATACACGGGCTGGTGTTTGATCATTTCCCAGTGATTAACATTCTTTGAATGAAATTGTAGAGTGTTTCATTTTTCATTTATGTTTTTGATAAGATGCTAGTCATCAGTGAGTGGGGAATTCTGAAGGGAGCATGGCTCTAAGAACAAATTATTTTCAGTGTGCCATTCAGGCATTTGCCAGATCATGTGTAGTCTAAGTCCAAGACTCAAGCTATACACCACATTGGCTCTCCTGTGTTTGTGCATAATATACAGAAATTTGCCAAACATATGCACATGTGATATGTGCATTCTTTGTTTCCCATCCATGGTGTTCTTTCCATCAGTGGTGAGTTTAAGTTATAAATTGTGTCAAAACTGTTCTTAGTGGGTTTAAACCGTTTTATTTTATCTCGTCTAACTATTTAGCATGCTTGTTGTTGTTTACCTTCAAATCATGTCTGACTTATGGCTACTAAGGCAAACCTATCACAGGGTTTTCTTGGCAAGATTTGTTTGAAGGGGGTTTGCCAGGTCTTCTTCTGAGTCTGAGAGAATGTGATATGCCCACAGTCACTCAGTGGGTTTCCATGGCTGAGTCCAATAGTAGTCAAACCACTGTATCACACCGCCTCTCTGCATTTGTGTATAATATACAGAAATCGCCCAAGTTTGTGTATACATGCGGCCTTTGTTTCCCATTCGTGGTGCTTATATTTTTTTCTTCTGCTTCAAGCATTTGTAGAAGCATTCAAGGCCTCATTCAGCTACTGATGCTACAGAAAACCCACTTTTCAATGGCTGCAAAGCCTCTTATTTTCATACTGGCGGGCTGTTTTTTTTTTTTTGAAAAGCTATAACTGGTCTTTTATAGCAGGAGTGCAAAAATCAATGCTATCTGCAAAGGAGTATGCTCTGAATATGGAGCAGAGAAATAAACAAAAGATTCCGTGAAGGCTGTGGCAGAAGGCCAGGTTGCAGAGCAGTGTGGTTGGTCTCATGAGCTTAGAAAAGAGGACAAGAAAGATCTGTTACCCTAAGAGGTGGGGACTTCGAGGTCTACCAGTAATGCCAGCTTCTCCTTAGTATTTGGGGACTCACAGCTCAAAGGAGGCCTGCGAGAAGGTAACTGGAGGAACTTTTCACCTGTGTATATCAGTGCTTACTGTAGAGAGGACTCCAGTTAAATAGAGTATTTTATTTGGATTGCAAAACACACAAGAAATCAGATGCTCTCAAGAACCATAGAAGGATATCAGAAAATAAGGCATGAAAGGTTGGATAGAGAGGGAGAGATTGGGTGAAAAGGGTGATAGTTGCCAGTCCTGACGGTTGAAGTGGAGTGGTTCAGACTCCATCTGAAGGTAGCAAGAACGAACAGAGGTCTGAGCATCATCTATTGCATCCAAATACTACAATTTGCTGGAGCCAAAGTTGGGATTGTATGCCCTATTTCCTAGTCTGAAGGAGGGTTCATGAGGAAAGTAGTAATTGCTTTCTTGTGGGGTTGACAAAGGAGTCTGGGGAATGGGCTGATTGCCTTAAGTCTAGGTGACAAAATGTTGATGGGAGTCATGATAATCTCTTAATGTCTGGTTGGGCAGGGGGTCTAGGGAGGATTTCTGTAGGGTAGGACCATAGTAGGTCCCTGATTGCTTCACCTAGACAGTTTTGCTTTTTATTGTGTTTGGGTGTACACGTAACCTGAGTTCTTGAAAGGATTACCACAGTCTCATTAGCATCAGGTTTTCCTGCCTAATCCTCTCTGAACTAATAATAATAATAATAATAATAATAATAATAATAATAATAATAATAATTATTCTATGTAAATAATATTTTAGATTCTATATTCCTGTTATAGAAAATTAGCAAGTGGAGGGACATTAGATATGTTTTGATATTTGTGATTTTTCCACTTTTGCAAGGGTCCTGAGTCCCTAACTCTCATAAATGTGGAGGGCCAACTGTATTACCAAGCCTCCTCAGAGTCTCCCAACAAACCACAGAATCCACTCTGAAGCCAAGGAAGTTTCCATTCCGTAACATCATCTTGATCATCTTAGCGCTCCCATCTTCTAATTTTGACAAGCACACACTGAGAGATGCTTCCAATATCAGTTTTCATTCATAATTGAATATAATTTCATTCATGGGAGTACACCTGTTCAGTATGTTGGCATATGGGCACCTACCCTGGCTAGAGCTAGCTTTGACTTGAATGCTTGCAAGGTACATGTTGCTTCCCTTTTCCTCTTGGTCAAGACTGGCCTCTTAATGATGGCACCTGCACTTATTTACAGTGCCACTCCTTCACCTGTAACAGCAAATTCTGACGCTGCCAGGAGGTCCACGTCTAAATGGTAGAGCAAATGTCCTGCATGCACAGTATCTATCTTCTAACCCTGGAATCTCTAGTCAGTTGCAGGACTGGGAAGAATATCTGCCCTATCCTCAAAACCGTTCTCAAGGGAGTGCTGTACTAGAGTAGATAGAATTATGGTCTGGGCCATTTGAGTGTATATCCTTAATGGATAGCAAGCCCAGATAGAAGAATGAAGTTCAGACATCTTATGAGTGACAAATGTTGCCCTTAGTATAGAACTCAGTTATTTCAGACTCTGAGGACCGACTGCAGGGACTTACCCTCTTACAGTGATACTGTGTCCCAGTATAAAATGGTATATTTGGATGGGAGAATCCCATATGAATGGGGGAAGATACCTTCTTTTGGGCCTGGTCCTTGCTTTATCTAGCTTGGCTTCTGCAGAGCTTTGGCTCCTCCACATACCAGATCAAGGTTCCATTCCGCTAAGGAATATAAAGATGGTTCTGGACAAGGCATCACATCTCAAGATAATCTACTACCTAGAATTGTTTGAAAGCCTAAAAGCTTAGTTCCCTGACTTAAGGAAAAGGCAGGTTACACTAATAATTTCAGTCGTTTAAGAATGAACCATTTGGGTACATCCAACAGATTAATAATTACACGGTCACAAAAGACACAGTGAATACACTGTAAAGTGCCTTTTAAACTAAATATACACATCCTTTCTAAATAAAAGTGAGAGATACAATTCAATTATTTTTCCCCAGGATAATGCTTCTGGGAGAGAATAATTCTACTTTTCAGCACACACCATGGCCAAAAAGGGAGAAGAAAGGCACTGAGACTGTTAAGGTCAGAATGGTTTTGTTGTGTAACTTAAAATAAATAAGAGGATATTGTTGAATGTGATTCCTAAATTCCATAATTGCTAAAGATTATATGCTTAACCCATTTGCGCATTACTTTGCGGGTAGCTTCATTTCCCTTGTTTAAAAGAGAGAAAGAGGGAGGGAGAGAGCAACTCCATAGTCTGAGCAGGTTAAATTTCAGATATCTTCTGGGCTCAAGTCTGAACTGTGAATAGTGAGCCACAGGAACTTGCAGGTATAGAAGACTTCAGCATCATCAAGCAGCACTCTGTGCTTACGCTCTCCAAGTTCCGCTCAACCTACGCATGTGAAGTCATCTTTTCAACAAGAAATGCTCTTGAAAAGGAAGCTAGCAAGAGTATTCACAGGGGCTACTTGGAAATATGCCTACACGCTGCTTTAATGTCTGTTATTTTTGTTTCCATGTAACAATGCCTTTGTGCAATTAAGCTATACAGCAAATCACCGTGGGCTGCAATGTGTCTCAAGGTTACCAGTTGCTGATTGAGTGTAGATCTAGGTTATAATCCAGAGAAAAACAAGCATACTCATGTTCCGTTGTTTTCATCAATCCTTATGGTCATATGGGCAGAAATCCGCTTGAGTAACTCTTCTTGTACCAGCAGTTATGCCTTGCAGTCCTGGTAGGTGGGTGATATCCAGAACATGGTTGTGTCAGTGGTTCCACAGATTGTGCAGGAATTTGCAAGCAGTCACACTTAAATGTACATACATGCAAAACGCTGACTAGAACATGCCCTGAGCTGTAAATGGCTCCATGGTCAGGATCACCAGCTTGAGGCCGCTGTTGCATAATTGCGTGTGCAATGGTGCAACCAAATGCAGCTGTGTGAGGATATACTAATGCCACATGAATGCAGAACGAGATCTGTGCCTTAAACTCCTGGTTTATGTCCAGAAGGCCCACTCCAGTCATCTGTCACAAATATTATATAGAGTTCTCATGTATCAGGAAAAGGTTCTCCTCTGCCTGATATTTGGTACAGCACATGTTTTGGAGATAAAAGATGAAAGGTTTAATCTCTATCAATTTCTATTAAAAGGGTATCAAGTAAGAGGTGCTGGGAAATGTCCCTGAGGAGAGCTATGTTTGCTGACAGAAGAAGCAGTACAGGGCTAGAGAAATCAACCTAAAGCACTGTCTTGGGTTAAGCAGAAGGGACAACTTTCCTTGCATGTGTTCCCACCACCTCTTTCTGCAAACCTCTCCCCCTTTGCTACAGGACTCTGAATTGAGAAGGGGACCCACGGCTTGCCTGGCATTCCTAAAAAAAGAACAGGAAGGCTCATGGGACTCTGCCTACACTGCAGCACAGTCAGACCTGTACCCTTGGCAACCTCCTCTACAACGTGCTGTTACCTGGCATCTTGCCGATTGGACCCAAGACAAAGGCCGTTTCTGCACTACACTGTTATAGTGCTATTATTCCACTGTCAACATCCTGTGGAATTCTGGGGTTCATAGTTTACTGAGGCCAAAGAGCTCTCTGGCTGAGAATTCTAAATGCCTTTTCCTAAACTGCAAACCCCAAGACTTCATAGAATGTTGAAAGTGGATTAATAGCACTATAACAGTGTAGTGTGGAAATGGCCAAAGCCACAGCAATGCACTGGAGGCAGAGTACCTAGCCATCTATTTCCAGGTGCACTAAGAGGCCATGTCCTACTTTGCTGGTTACTTACCAAAATAGTTAGCCATGATTATAATGCAATAATTTGTGTGTAGGTACAACATGTACCAGCATCCTTGATTGTGTGAACTTCTGATATGGCAAACAGATAACCCAGATGAAATGACTGGGTGTCCCAGAAGCCTCGAGGCCTCCCTCTCACAGCCTGTATTCTGATGGGGCAGACCAAAGTCCTGTTTAAAGTCCATCAGTCTTTTCCCACAGTGTTCAACCAGATGCCTATGAGAAGCCCGCAAGCAGGGAGTGAGTGCAGTAAGATACACGTCATTAGAGTTACAGCCTGTTTTGTCTGCTAAACAACATTACTTTGCTGGAAAGCTGAACAAGAGCAGAAAGCGGTCAGCTATGCTTGAAGAACCTGCAATGTTTCTCTAGAGGAAACGCCTCCCCACTTCCACTAAGAAATAACACAAGAAAATGTTTGCCCTCCACCATTTTAGGAGACCATCCCACCTGTGCAACTGCATCAACCAGAAAACAGGGCAGCGGCTGCCAGTGACTGTTCAGGTTAGGAGGCTGAACTGCACAGGTGTCATCTGGGTCTAATTGCATGGCCTGGAAAAAGGGATTGTGCAAGGTGGGACTTGTGCAGTGTTCCCAAAATACTTTCACTACATTTGTAAATGTAGATATATTTGTTTTATATCCATCCCTATTCCCAATATGGGACTAAAAGCAGCTGTCCCAACCAGGCATCCAAAATTTGTTTCTACCGAGTAAGCCAAATTCTTAAGCCACAGACTCCAGTCAAAACTTCCTCTTCACATATGAAGGAAAACACAATGAAAATTAGATATGCATGATCTCTGGCATCTCAGATTCAGAAACAGAAGTCTGATTTATTTTATCTTATTTTATTTATATCCCACATAAGTAAAAGGCAGTCTACAACACAGCTAAAACAAGATATAGCTAAAAACCTGATAATAGAAAATTGAAAGCATAATTAAACAACTTATCATATTGAAACACCATCAAATTTTAAGGATTGTAAAAATAATTTAAAAGAATTAAAGTTTAAAAATATAGCATACACACCTGAGTGTCACCTATTA